>JAFEMH010007185.1:0-99162 GCA_022495995.1 Adenophora triphylla var. japonica | reverse complement strand
CGGGTACTATCAGATTCATGTTCGGCCAGGAGATGAATGGAAGACAGCTTTCAAAACTCGTGAGGGTTTGTACGAATGGTTGGTTATGCCTTTTGGGTTGTCTAATGCCCCGAGTACGTTCATGCGTGTGATGAACCAGTTGTTGCGACCCTTTATTGGAATTTTCGTGGTGGTGTATTTTGATGACATTCTTATTTACAGTCCCAGTCAGAATGAACACTTGCAGCATGTGCGTGAGGTACTGTCCTTGCTCCGTAAAGATAAGTTTTATGCCGCGACTAAAAAGTGTGTTTTTATGGTGCCTCGGGTATTATTTTTGGGGTATGTGATTTCGGGTGCAGGGGCTACGGTGGATATCGAGAAGGTAGCAGCTGATGCAGGAAATTGGTCTCGCCCTACTACGATCACCGAGGTACGGAGTTTTCATGGTTTGGCATCGTTCTATCGTCGTTTCATTCCTCACTTCAGTAGTATCATGGCTCCTATAACTGATTGTATGAAAGGGGTTCGTTTCACTTGGACTGCTGAAGCCGACGTAGCATTTGAGCAGATTAAGGAGTGGTTGACAACTGCCCCTATTTTAGTGTTACCCGATTTTTCACAGCCGTTCGAGTTACACACGGATGCTTCTAAAGTGGGTATTGGGGCTGTTTTGAGTCAGAATGGGCGCCCGGTGGCGTATTTCAGTGAGAAACTGTCGGGAGCCAAGACACGGTATAGTACTTATGATGTGGAGTTTTATGCTGTCGTACAAGCTGTGAAGCATTGGCGGCATTATTTGTTCCATCAGGAGTTCATTTTGTTCACCGACCATGATTCCTTGCGCCATCTTCATGGTCAAGACAAGATTTCGGCTCGCCATGCTCGGTGGATTGCTTTTCTGCAGCAATTCACTTTTGTGGTCAATCATAAAGCTGGAGTTACTAACAAGGTGGTTGATGCCTTAAGTAGGCGTCGGGGTTTATTAACTACTATGCGAGTGGAAGTACCTGGGTTTGATTCGTTCCGTGAGTTGCTTGCTGTTGATCCTTATTTTTCGGTCGTGTTGGCGGATGTTCGGGCTGGGCGTAAACCAGATTTCTTGATTCATGATGGGTTCTTGTTTCGAGGTAATCAGTTATGTGTTCCTGATTAAGTCTCCGTTTGCTGATTATACAGGAGCTTCACGGTGAGGGACATGTTGGTCGTGATCGCACTTTGCAGCTTGTTCAGGCCTCTTATTTTTGGCCGAGTATGCGTAAATGTGTGAAGGATGTAGACCAAAGAGTTTTAGTCGGGGATAAAGAGATAAAAGATAGATGGAGTTCGTACTTTGATAACTTGTTCAATGGCGGTCAAGAGCAGGATGTTGGAGATTTAAATATCTCTTCGAGTATGGTTAATCGAGATTTTATGCGGAGAATTCGAAAGAGTGAAGTGGAAATGGCAATGAAAAAGATGAGATTGAAGAAATCCGTTGGACCGAATGGTATACCAATTGAGGTTTGGAGATGTTTCGGGGAGAGGGGAGTAGATTGGTTAACAACGCTATTTAACAAGATATGGAGAGTTAACACAATGCCATTGGAGTGGCGGAAGAGTACTCTGATCCCTTTGTATAAGAATAAAGGTGATGTCCAAGATTGTGCCAACTATCGGGGGATCAAACTAATGAGCCATACTATGAAACTTTGGGAAAGAGTGATTGCACAAAGGCTGAGAAAAATTGTGGATATTTCGGATAACCAATTTGGGTTTATGCCGGGAAGATCGACTATGGAGGCAATATATCTTATGAGACAAACCATGGAGAAATATCGGGATCAAAAGAAAGATTTGCATATGGTTTTCATTGATTTGGAGAAGGCGTATGATAAAGTGCCAAGAGAGGTACTTTGGTGGGCATTAGCAAAGAAGGGTGTTTCAACGAAATATATTGATATTATCAAGGACATGTATAATGGAGTTAGTACTTGTGTACAGACTAGTGTTGGGAAGACTGAAGAGTTCCCTATAAAGATTGGAGTGCATCAAGGTTCCGCACTTAGCCCCTTTCTTTTTGCTTTGATAATGGATGAATTGACGAGGTCAGTCCAAGATGATATACCAAAGTGTATGTTGTTCGCAGATGATATTGTGCTGATTGATGAGACAAGAGAGGGTGTTGAAAGTAAATTGGAGTTGTGGAGACACACTTTGGAATCTTGAGATTTTCGATTAAGGTAAGCAAGACCGAATATTTGGAGTGTAAGTTTAGCAGAGTTGGAAGTAGGGAGGCGGGCGGTCACATTTGATGGAAATATTATCCAAGCTTCGAGTTTTTCGCTATCTTGGATCCATTATCCAAAAGGATGGTGAATTAGATGGAGATGTGGCTCATAGGATTAAATCAGGTTGGTTGAAGTGGAAGAGTGTCACAGGGTTTCTATGTGATCGCGGCATGCCCAATAGATTAAAGGGAAAATTCTACCGCACGGCAATTAGGCCGGCATTGCTTTACGGCACCGAATGTTGGGCCGTGAAACAGTGTCACGTGCATAAGATGAATGTGGCGGAGATGCGTATGCTTCGATGGATGTGCGGTCATACAAGAAAGGATCGATTGGGGAATGAGGTGATCAGAGGTAAAGTAGGAGTTGCGCCCATTGAGGATAAAATGAGGGAAAATCGTCTAAGGTGGTTTGGACATGTGAGAAGGAGACCGAGTGATGCACCGGTTAGGAGGCCGGAACAGTGGAGAAATGATAAAATGGCGAGGGATAGGGGAAGACCCAAACAAACTTGGATTAGAGTAATTGAAAATGATATGAGTTTACTTGGAGTGGATGAAAGTATGGTGTTGAAGAGGCCGGAGTGGAGGGCAAAAATCCATGTGGGGAGTTAATTTTTTTTTTTTTTTGATTTGTATGTTTATTTATTTATTTATTTATATTTTTTTTTATTATTATTATTTATTTATTATTTATTTATTTATTTATTTATTTATTTATTTATTTATTTATTTATTTATTTATTTATTTATTTATTTATTTTATTTATTTTATTTATTTATTTATTTATTTATGTATTTATTTTTTTCGCGATGACATATGAGGATTCATGTTAGCCGACCCCAAATTATTTTGAGACTAAGGCTTTGTTGTTGTTGTTGTTGTATGCGTAAGGAAATCGATAAGTATGTGCAGCGGTGTTAGGTGTGTCACATGGCAAAGGGGGCTGCTACTAATGCGGGGTTGTATATGCCATTATCTGTTCCGAGTCAGCCGTGGGCGGAGATTAATATGGATTTTGTCTTGGGGTTGCCACGTACACAGCGGGGGTTTGATTCCATCTTCGTGGTTGTCGACAGGTTTTCCAAAATGGTTCACTTCATTCCGTGTAAGAAGACAACTTATGCGGTTAATGTGGCTCAGTTACTTTTCAAGGAGGCCTACCGTCTGCATGGTCTACCGTCTACTATTGTGTCTGATCGTGATACCCGGCTCCTAAGTCATTTTTGGCGCAGCTTGTGGAAAATGGCTAATACTCAGCTTAATTTCAGCAGTGCATACCATCCACAGACTGACGGTCAGACCGAGGTGGTGAACAGGTCGTTGGGTAATTTGCTGCAATGTTTGGTTGGGGATCATGTTAAATCTTGGGATCAGAAGTTGTGTCAAGCGGAATTTGCCCACAATCATGCCATTAATCGCAGTACCGGTTTTAGTCCGTTTCAGGTGGTTTATGTGGTTCAGCCGAAGGGTCTGTTGGATCTGCTTACATTGCCCAGCAAACAGAAGGTGCATGGTAAAGCGGTCGATCTGGTTTCGGAGTTGCAAGAAGTTCATACCAAGGTTCGTGCTAATTTGGAGGCTGCGAATGCTAGGTACAAACAGGCGGCTGATCAGAAAAGGCGTCTCGTCGAGTTCCAGGTTGGTGATTTTGTGTGGGCTATTTTAACAAAAGATCGTTTTCCAGTTGGGGAGTATAATAAGTTGTCAGCGAGGAAGATTGGTCCTGTTGAGGCCATTGCGAAGATTAATCCAAATGCATACAAATTGAAGCTGCCAAGTCATATTCATACTTCAGATGTCTTTAACGTGAAACATTTGGTTCCGTATGCTGGGGATTCGTCTGATGAGGAAGTGACTGTTAATTCGAGGACGAATTTTCTCAGGCGTGGGGAGAATGATGCAGTCGAAGAGTTGGCGTTCGAGTTTTTAGATGCGTTCGACCGTAACGGGCGTAACTTTTGACTCCGGAGGAGTTACGGGACGCACAGCATATCAAAACGATCGTCTTTTCGAGAGGAACAAAAGTCATGGGCTACGCCCCCTGAGCGGCCCATAAATAAGCCAAAAAACGCTTCTAAGGGCCTCAAACGGCCTTCTGAAGTTTTTACCCGTTTTTTCATTGTTTTGGACCTTTTCGTAATTTCGCAGTTTTTAGGGTTTCTTTTCAGTAGTTGTTTCCAGACTTTATATACTTGATGTTAGGGTTTTGAGAGGCAGTTTATGCCCTTTTTTGAATACAATCGTTTTCTTATTCCGACGTGTAGTCTTGATTAATTTCGAATGCTGTTGAAGGATTGATTCGCGTATTGATTAATTTCTACCCGTAATCAGTCATCTATCTAAGCTTCCGCTACGTCAAACTCTCAACAAACCGGAGATAATACAATGACTCTAAACAAACGGAGAGAATACAATGACTCTCAACGAACGGAGAGAAAACGTGAGGAAAAAAAGAATTGGTAACATAAATTTAAATTTCATTGTAGTTATTAGATAAAACCAAATTTGAAAATCTAAAGACAAATATGAAAAACTAAATCTCAAATTTCACAATTATTAAATGACAAATTATCAATTAATAATTGTGAAATAAGGAAGTAATCAAAGCAAAATGAGAAGAATAAGAAGAATTGTTGAAGAAGAGGACAAAAGAAAGAAAGAGACGGGTTCTCTCACAGGGTTATGGAAAGTTACAGAGTATCCTCATGAACACATTAAGTACTTGAAACATTGTTGTACCTCGCCATCCTTGTACGTATTTTATTTGACACTTAATTGTACTCCCTCCGCCCAAAATTAAAATAAAAAAGTAATAAAGAGAATTAATGGTAGAAGGTATTTGTGAGTATAAAAAATAATACTCCCTCCATCCCGGTCGATTTAGGACTTTTTATCATTTTGGGCGTCCCACCCGACTTAGGACGATCCAAAATGGAAACCTTAAATCACTATTCTCTTCACTCATTCTCTCTCCTATATTATTTTAATACTCACAACACCATTATAATTTACTATTCCCTCCACTTATTTTCTCTCCTATTTTTAAATTACACTCACAATATTTACCTTTTCCTTAATCCCCGTGTCATTTCAAAAAATCCTAAGTCAGCCGGGACGGGGGGAGTATAAGAAAGATAATAAGTAAGACAAATAGTAATTTGATTGGTGTTGTAATATATAAAAGTAAAATAGGAGAGAAAATGATTGAAAGAAATATTATAAAACATTTGTCATTTTGAACAGTTTCCAATTATATATAAGAAAAAAAACATAAATAAGTTTTCAAACACGTGAAGCGTGAACAAATATATTGGTATTGCTAGTAGAATATTAAAAAATAACAAAGTACTCCGAGACAACATATTGGCATTTTACTTTCGGTAAGAGTCATCATTGCATATGAATCACTATTAACTTCCATCATTGTTTGTATTGAATTTAGTCAAATACTTCTTTCAATATAAGTTTTCATTTCTTTTTAGAAACGAGAATTAAAGAAAGTAGTTGTTGCACTAATTTATTTATATAGAGATTAGATTACATTCAGTTATATAACGTTGTATTAGTCATTTCCAACCAATCGGATGCCTAAGTAATTGTGACCCGAAAACACGATCTAATAAACTATTAGTCAATATAGTATTCGGCTAAAACTATTCAACGTGAGAATAAGTGTTTGCTTTTAGTCATGAAATCAAATGGACATTTGGAGTGCAATTGTTCAATTACCTTTTCATGGATATGAGAATCTATTTATAATCTACGGATATGAATGGACTCTATTTATACTGGAAGAATGAGGCGGCGGCCGTTTTTGACGGGTGGCAATCGACGGCGGTCGGCCGCGGTGATCGACAGCCGACGGTGATAACAGACGGCAGTATTGATAATGTTGTATCATAATTTACTGCATATTAATATATTACCGTATAAAAACTTGTAAGACGTTTAATTTGATAAGGAATTTGAGGGGAAGTATTAGTCCCTAAAGAAACTTATACTAGTATTAATGAGGGCGAATATTTAGATTTCAGGGATCAGCTGATCCTGGTCGACTCAGACCGACCTATAACATATAACAAAGGTTGTTATTATCTCGGAGATGAGTGGCCTGATCGGCGGCCGACGGTTGGACGTTAGTGGTCATCACTATGCTTGAACCTTAGTTTAGTGTAAGGCTGAGATGCTTAAGTGTGTGGGTCGTATGTAAGGCTGAGATGCTTGAGTCTGCTTGTGGTTCGACCCGTTGGGCCTATCCCGTCGATTTATATTTTTCAATCCCTAACAAAAAATTTATCATTTGTTTTTTCATATTTTATTGTATGCTTGATTTTTTTTTTTTTTGAAAGAAACGAAGCAATGCTAGGGAAACAAAATAAAGTCACAAAATGACTTGACGATAATTTATTGGTTATATCCTATACTCTAATTAAAAACATTAATGAGCATGGGCACAAAAGAAAGTTAAAAAATCTTGATTACAAAATGAGTTGGCGATATTTTATTGATTGCATCGATAGTAAACCCGCTACACTCTTGATATGACGCAGAAAACGATCCAGATCAGCCTTAGTCCGACAGTTAGGTTGATCTCCAGTCAATGTAACCTGAAACCACGAACAAACGACTAGTCGGGTTGGCCTCCGGCTAAGACCCTCCGACGGATGATGAGATAACGTGTATTAGACTTATAAACTGAATTGAACAACGCAGTTCTCAAATAGCAAATAAGACATTACCCTTTAATGTTGGATGTTGTAAAGTATTAATATGGTAGTGAAAGATCGTAATAAATCCCTAAAATCATGAAGATGTTGGCGTAACTATCTCCGAAAATGTAGGAGGCGGTTACAAGTGAGGACGTGGGTAGACGCACGTATTGGTAGATCGAGGTCGATTGAATGATCAAGGGTGACCTGACTTTGTAACTTGACTTGATTATGGATTGTACAAGTAGGTGATCATATGTCGGACGTAGCTAGGTCGAGACCAAAGATGGTCGGACAATGAACTAGGTCGACTGATCTATGCTGGGTCGTAGGCTTTGTAGTGAGTGGCTCAGCCCATTCGATAATATGGTCTTGATAACGTCTGAAAGGTTGGGCTTCACCCGTTGGGCCTAGCCCGTCACATTTATTCCGTTCAACTCTAATTAAAAACACCAATAAAATCATTACACTTAGAATTTTGTAAGTAAGTTTTTGTGACTATTTTGTGCCCCTAGCATTATTCAACACGAATAAAATCATTACACCTACAGGTTACACCTAAGATTTTGTAAGCAAAATTTTGGGACTATTTTGTTCCCCTTCTGTTCATAAATCACCTATCATCAATCTTTTTTTGCCTTTCATTTCTTTCACACATGTCACAATTAAATTGCCCCCAACCAAGCAGGCCATCAATGTCTTGTGTTAGAACTTCGAACTTGCAAGTCCATGCAAAAACTTGGTATAACCAAGAATACTTAGCTTTCCATCTGAGGTTCTTATCCAGTTCTTCAGTACCAAGTGAGCTGACGGGCCCACATTCGTCTCCTATGGAGTTAATATAATGATCAGACTGCCAGAAAACAAAGTTAATCGCTAGCGGTCTGGTCTTAGAAGCGTAAGATGTGACTATGTACCTGTGCTAATCCCTCAACTGAGATGACGCGGTTCACTTCTTGTTCAAAATGTTCAAAAGCCGTATTTGCTATACTTTCCCATCCTTCTACAGCCTCCAGCTGATACGTGCTGATTGCAGCAGCGCAAAATTCTTCAAATCCCATTTTTTTATAAGAGAGAGGTTCCATCTACAACATATTAGCCAAGATTGTTAATGTAGTAAGGCACACAATGTAAGACACACACACACACACACATTAAAAAAAAACAAAACAAAAAAGAGCCTCACAAGGTTTAAAATATCATAGACTCTTGATTCCTTCATGGCATCTGTCATATTTTTCTTCAGAGCCTGCACATTTCTTAGAACAAATATGCATTCATTTGATTGGCTTCTATAAGTTCTTGATGCAAAATTCATCACTTATACACCATCATGAATATAAAGAGAAAAGGAAGCACCAACAGACCATTCTAAAGTTGTCGAGGGTAATGGACCCATCTTTCGGTTCCAAGAGGTTGAACTGAGCCCTTAAGTAAATGAGCTCGTCCTTGGGCAAAGCTTTTGAGAGCGCCTATAGTACAGAGGGGAAAAAATGTTAGAGAGCACGTAGTCTCAGTAGTCAACCCAAATATATATATATTTATATATATATATATATATATATATATATATATATATATATATATATATATATATATATATATATATATATATATATATATATATATATATATACTAGTATATATTAAAAAAAAAAGACTTGCTCAAAAGGAAATTTTAATACAGTAGTAATTAGGCAGCAGCAAACTAAATACCTTTAATGCTGCGCGCTTTAATGGTGTGGTTCTGATATATGACTTGACTAATTTGTAGATGAGAATATCTAGATGCAATGAGAAGTTTTGATCTCGCAACCATGGATGATCTGCAAATTTGATTAATAATCCGTCATTAGCTATGGTGTTGTGAATATCGCCCTCCACAGCCCAAGCAATCCTACAAGAATGATTAGAGCACACAAAACAAAGCACAAGAGATAAATCACAAAGAAGAACACAAGAAATTGTTAACCCAGTTCACCAATATATTTGGCTACGTCTGGGGGCACTACCAAGCCAGGATCTTGCACTATAATATGTAAATATGATGTTACAATGAGTCTAGGGGCGGAACATTGCTTAAATATATGTGGGGGAATAAAACCTAACCCTAGATGGACAAGGGGAGCCCGAAATTCGCCTAAACAAGCGGGCCCAGAATTGCTTCCCCCGTTAAGTGCGCGGTCGCCTTCACTGTGAGCGCGGCCGCCCCCAACACACGAGAAAACAGCATCACATTCTGCCCTCCAGCGCGGTCGCCCAAGGTCTCAGCGCGATCGCGCAGAAGAGAATTCCACCGAGCCAAGTGTTTCTGTCCAAGTGCGCGGTCGCGCACCATCACTGCGCGCGCCGCTCGACTCCAGAAACTCCGACGAATTTTCTACCTTTTACTCCGAAGTCTAACCCGGTTGGTCCTCTATCCCAACAATCTCCCACCTAGAGATCAACCACACATATAAGCCCCGTATCCGTTCTTCAACTCACCCTTGATGTCCTCCTAGTGCTCACCTCGATCATGGTAGTGCCATCCTCTCCTATTCTCCAAGCCCAATTGAAGCTTTGCACAGCTTCAATTTCTCAAGGTTTACAACCTTTGTCAACATGTCAGTCGGGTTCTCCGATCTCAATATCTTTTCCAGCCTTAAGATCTTCTCCTCCAAGAGATGCCTGATGTAGTGAAACCTCAGTTCAATATGCTTCGTCCTAGAATGAAAGGCCGGATTTCTAGCCAAGTGAATTGCACTCTGACTGTCACTGTAGAGAACGTTACCACTTCGCGTCTTCCCAAGTTCACCCAAGAAGTTCTGCAACTATACCATCTCTTTACTCGCCTCTGTCACTGCCACATATTCTCGCTTCGCAGCCGATCGTGCCACGATCTTCTCAGCAGTTTAGAAGCCCGTGAGATTGCCGTACCACCCAATGTGAACACATAACCCGTAGTACTTCTCCTCTTGTCAAGATCGCTGATGCCAAATCCGCATCAACATAACCCGCTAATACGACCTCCTCGCTGAGAAACACAGAGCCTTACCAAGCATTCTTCAAGTAACGCAGATCCATTTAACCGCTTCCCAATGTTGCTTTCTGGATTGCCCATAAACCGCCGACTACTCCCACCGCATGTGCAATGTCCGGCCTTGTACACACCATCGCATACATCGACTTCCCACGCCGAAGCATATGGAGTCCTCTCCATCTTGTCACGCTCCTCCTTGCCCATAGGTGAGTCTTTCTCTGATAGCTTGAAATGCAAACCCAATGGTGTCCCCTGCTGCTTCGCCTCTTCCATACAAAACCTTGCAAGACTTTCTCAACGTATTCTCGCTTGTGAAAGAACCAACTTACCCGACTCCCTATCCCTTGGCCAATCCGCATGCCCAAGATTTTTGGCCTCTCCCAAATCCTTCATCTCGAACCGTTCGACACCGAGCCTTCAATCCGTATACCTCTCTATCGCAGAGCCCGCTTATTAGCATGTCATCCAAATATAATAGCAAGATTATGTACCCGTTGTCCGTCTTAAAGTAGCAACAATGATCCGCCTCACATCTCGATAAAATCAATGTCATGCATGAATCCATCAAACTTTACGTACCATCGCTAGGAGCTTGTTTAAGGCCATACAAGCTCTTGGTCAATCCGCAAACTAGCTCCTCGCTACCCTTAGACAAGTAACCCTCTCGGGCAAAGCACTACACGTAGATTTCTTCCTCCAAGTCCCCACGAAGAAAGGCCGTCTTACATCCATCTCGTTCAAGCAACAAGTTATCCGCCACTACTATTCCCGTAACCATTCGATAAGTCATCTTCACAACCGGAGTGAATACCTCGGTGTAGTCAATCCCATACTTCACGAAACCCTTTACAACCAATCTTGCCTTGTAACGCTTACGCCGTCTCGCTTCCTCCTTAATTACGTAAACCCACTTGTTATGCAGCCGCTTCTTCCCCTTAGGTAGTTCAAATAACTCCCAAGTTTTGTTGGCCTTCAATGAGTCAATCTCATCATCCATCGCAGACTTTCCACTTATTACAAAGTGCACTACGAATACCTCCGCATAACATTCGGTTCCCCATTATACGTCAACAAAGAAATAATAATTGGAAGGAGTATACGTCGGGCGATCCACGCAACCTCGCCGGATCTACGCAGTGAATATCCGGTTCGGAGTACGTGGTTCATCTTCAGCGACCTCCCGACTACGGTCAACATGAACTGTTCTCGCTCCCACCCGAGTTTGGAACCTCCACCTCTACAATATCCGGCTTCGAACTAGTATCATCGATGCCCCCTTTCGTCCTCAGACAATACCTCGTTCATCAATACCACATCTCGACTACGAATAATTTTATGGTTTGGTCATCCCAAAACTTATACCCGAAGTCATCCCCGCCATACCCAATAAACGTACACTTACCGTATTTTGCATCTAATTTAGTTCTCTCACAGAATCAATATGAACATAAGAAACGCAGCCAAATATGCGAAGAAAGGACAGATTTACCTGCCGCTCCATTGCTTCCTCACGGAATTCCATTCCCAATGGTACCGATGGTCCCCGATTGATCAAGAAAGTCGCCGTGTCAACCGCATATGCCCAAAACGTCTTCTAAGTCCACACTTCAATCTCATACTTCTAGCCCGCTCGTTCAATGTTCTCGTTCATCCTCTCTGCAACCCGTTGAGTTGTGGTGTGCGCTTTGGTGTCTTCTCCATACGAATACCATTTGCAAAGCACAATATTCCCTAAACTCACCAAGCTCATACTCCCCACCATTATCCGATCTCAAGCACTTAAGCTTAAGTCCCGTCTCGATTCTCCACCAAGGCCCTCCACTTCGAACACCTCGAAAGCTTCGTCTTTCCCCTTCAAGAAATAAACCCATACCTTCCTTGTAGAATCATCAATAAAAGTCATGTAATATGACGCACCACCAAGAGAGGTTACCGGTGATGGTCCCCACAAATCAGTATGAACAAGTTTTAACTTTGCTTCCCTCAAACCCCTACCGTCCTCGAGAAATTATTTCTCCCCCGTTTGCCAAACATACAATCTTCGCAGATCCCCACGTTGATCGTCTTCAAACCCTAGTAGTCCCTTTGAATAAAGTACCTTCATCCCCGTCTCACTCATGCGACCCAATCGACAAGGCCACAAATCCGTATCACCATGCCGCGCCACCGCGATACTATCCTTGGTGTTATTCGCCAAATACAAAGTCCTCACTTATTACCCCGAGCGATCTCGCAGCCTCCTTAGTAATAACCCAGCTTTCGCAGCCGAATGTTACCTCCTTATTCGTCCAACCGCCCTAACCGATAATAGGTTCTTTTTCAAACCCGGAATGTGTCTCGACCCTTCGGATGTAAGACCTTCCCGTCCGATGCTCCTATTCGACATCCCCCTTCCCGCTCGATTTCCAAAGGCTCGCCATCCGCCGATAGACCTTACCGAAATCACCGAAGTGTAATTCTCCATCTCTTCTTTATGCCCGCAAGAGTGGAATGATGCCCCAGAATCCAAAGACCCGTGATTCTAGTGCACTACTAACACTCGTAACCGCACATCGTCACCTTCGACCGTCACATTCACCGAATTGCCCCCACGATCGGGACAATCCCTGCTTGTAGTGTCCCAACTCCTTACAATGATAAGACCGAACCGATCCCTTTGCGACCTTTGGTTTATCTTTGATCTGCACAGCTTTTCCCTTACCACTCACCACGTTCTCCCTAGATTCGGTTCTCCCTTGTTTGCTAGTACCCGGCTTCCCCTTGCTAGTAGTAGCTAAAGCCTATCCCGAACCCGAAGCACTCGATGTCCCCAACTTCTTCATGCGATTTTCTTCGCCCAAAAGAAAGTCTTTAACATCATCATACTTCAATTTCTTCTTACCTGCTGAAGCATTGATCGTTGTCACCGTTCCGCTCCAACTTCCTGGTAAAGATGCTAGCAACAAGCACGCATGAACCTCATCATCGAACTTGATCTCCACCGCAGTCAATGAGTCTATAACATTCATAAACTCATCGATGTGCTTAGCCAAGGATCCTCCCTCTTGCATCTTGAGACTACCCATCTTGCGTATCAAATCAACCTTATTTGCAGCAGATGGAGTTTCAAATCTCTCAGTAAGATAATCCAACAGCTCCTTGGTGGTTGTCGCCTTCTTGGTAGTCTTTGCAATCCACTTTGACAAAGTAGATCTGACCACCCCTAGGGCTTTCCGATCCATGAGTTCCCATTCTTCCTGATCTTCTTCTTTCGGTATGACACCCTTCAGAGGCTTATAGAGATCCTTGTTATACAAAAGATCCTCAATCTGCATCCCCCAATATCCGTAGTCAGACCCATCGAATTTCTCAACCGCCTGTTTGTCTTTGCCCATTCTTGATTGCTTGACAACACCCTTGATCTTGAAACCAAGAGCTCTGATACCAGTTGTTGTGAATATCGCCCTCCACAGCCCAAGCAATCCTACAAGAACGATTAGAGCACACAAAACAAAGCACAAGAGATAAATCACAAAGAAGAACACAAGAAATTGTTAACCCAGTTCACCAATATCTTTGGCTACGTCTGGGGGCACTACCAAGCCAGGATCTTGCACTATAATATGTAAATATGATGTTACAATGAGTCTAGGGGCGGAACATTGCTTAAATATATGTGGGGGAATAAAACCTAACCCTAGATGGACAAGGGGAGCCCGAAATTCGCCTAAACAAGCGGGCCCAGAATTGCTTCCCCCGTTAAGTGCGCGGTCGCCCTCACTGTGAGCGCGGCCGCCCCCAACACACGAGAAAACAGCATCACATTCTGCCCTCCAGCGCGGTCGCCCAAGGTCTCAGCGCGGTCGCGCAGAAGAGAATTCCACCGAGCCAAGTGTTTCTGTCCAAGTGCGCGGTCGCGCACCATCACCTGCGCGGCCGCCCTTGACTCCAGAAACTCCGACGAATTTTCTCCCTTTTACTCCGAAGTCTAACCCGGTTGGTCCTCTATCCCAACATATGGCTCCCTCCGTGAAAGAAACTTGTGTTCATGGAAATGGATTTTCATAAACTATATTCAAATAATCAAATTTTCGATAATTTCAAGAAATTAAGTCAACAAGAAACAAACAGCAAGTTAACAGAAGATCAGAACTTCTCTCAAGTAAAAGTGTAAGCGAGCCCCTCCCCCCCCCCCCAAGATTATTTCTCTAAAAGCTTTTGTCTTCAATTATTCTCAAGAAAATGACTTGTGCAAAATATTTTTGACCCAAATTTCAGTGTGCTAATCAAAAACTATACGTGAAAGAGAGTGATTACATGGAAAATGATCTCCATGAGATTAATTTCCAGAATCATTCTTTGCAAGTAGTTTTAGTTAAAAATGGAGCTGCAAATGACCTATTCATGTACAAACACACCATTTCGCTTGAAAGTCATCATACTTGAAGCAAAATACCCTATGCAGCAGGGCGGACCCAGGGTTAAAATGAAGAGGGTTCACAAATTACATTACCCAAAAATTTCAAAAAATTAATTGTTTTTTACATTACTACCTACATCGATTCTTCCTTTTTTGCCAAGGGGGGTGGGTTGAGCTGGTAAGTGGGGGGTGCACTTAGTAGTTTTTTTTTTTTTTACATGTCAACATTAAAAGGGGGGAGGGTTCACAGCCACCCCTTTACCAAAGCCTGTGTACGCCCCTGCTATGCAGGTCATTTTAGTTGAACCAAACAGAGAAGAATAGCGATCAAATGGAATCATATATTGTTTTCCACTGCATAATGGTTTATTTTCCGTTGACTTTTAGAATAATCAATTGATTACTTTTCCTTAACCAATTATCTAACGCCAGAAAATTTGAATACGTTGTGGTTTCCCAGAAATCATTTTCCGAAAAACGGAGCTAAAGAATAAAAAATAAGCATAGGTGCATAGAAGTTAGTTATTTGCCTAAAACATAAGCCATTGAAAGAGTTTTACGGAATAATCAAAAAGTATCTTACTCAAAGCTTGGGCAGCACTCATTCTTTTTCTATGGTCCTTATTAAGCATCCTTTTAACAAAATCTTTTGCTTCAGGAGATACATCTGGCCAAGGTGAATCGTCAAAATTAGGGTCAGCCCTCAGCACGGAACGGAAGATTCCAGATTCAGTTGGTGCCCAGAATGGTCTGCTCCCACACAACAATATATATGTTATGTTGCCAATGCTCCAAATATCAGCTTCGAGGCCGTATGATTTATGGAGTACTTCAGGTGCAACATAGTAACAGCCGCCGACAATATCGTTGAGACGTTGATCTGTGGATTTACAAGAACTGATTTCATTTTATTTTGCAGGTGAAATGAAAGACAGAAGAAATGCCAAACATAGGGGGCGGGGGAGTATAATGTTTGCTAAAGGTATTACTCCCTCGTCCTAATATTTTGATATGATATTTGTTGAAGGTGACATTTAAGCAATTTAAACAGCAGAAATACAGAGGTACCCTTATTATGCACTTTATAGTATTGCAAAATGGGATGGGCACAAGAATTAAGGAGAAAAGTGAAAAATGTGATGTGTTGTTATCGTAGATAGTTGGGTAGGAGAGAGAAAGTGGGGTAAGGGGGTAATTGTTATGAGTATGACAAGTGAGTCTCATTTCAATTTTGGGATTTTGATGATTATTGTGAGACGCCCAAAAGAGGTCTTTTTGCAGATTATTGTGGGACGGAGGGATTATTGTTTAATCTGAATTTAGTATATAAGGGGGTCAAAATAATAACTGAGTGCAGAATTTAATGAAATTTAAGGGGGTCAAAATGTATAAATCCATCAATTTTAGTTGTAAAATGTATTTTTTTTAAAAAAAAATTGAAGGTGCTAAAATTGATATGTTCCAAAATTGAAGGATCAATGTGGCTTTGCCACTGCATATAGGCTGATAATCACAGTACTTTCGTAATTACTATAGATGTATCATGGACAAATGCCTTAATATTTTATTTTTCTATGACGTAAAACTAGTGACAAAGTCAGGAATTTTTTTTGGAAGGGGGTCAAAATATTAATTAGTGTAATTTTTTCTCAAAATTAAGGGGGTCAAAATGTATAAATTCATAATCTTAAGTAACAAAAATTCATTTTATAAGAACTTGATAGTACTAAATTGACACACTACAAAATTGAAGGGGTCGCACCCTTGGCATGAGGGTAGCCTTGCCACTGCATAAAACCAATGCATATTTACTTCACATATATGCATATTTTTACAATTTTGGTACTTACTATCCCAATTATTTTTTATTTACTTTAAAAAAAAAAAAAAAATCTATCATATCATCTTTCTGTTTGGAGGGGTTCTCTACACCTAAAAAGCACATAATTACTCAATAGTCAATACTCCCTCCGTCCCACGTGAATGCAAACTTATTTCTATTTTGGTCCGTCCCACGTAAATGCAAACTTCCCAAAATGGAAATAAATATTTCACTTTTACACTCACAACATTCTCTCTCCTCACTATTCCTCCCACTCATTCTCTCTCCTATTTAATTTTTCATACTCGCAACATTTAACTTTTTCTCTTTCTTTCATCACTTTTCCTTAATTCCCACACCCAAAAAGTTGGTTTACATTCACGTGGAACGGAGGGAGTATTTTGTTTTAGCCGCTCTAATAGATCTACAACATGTTTCCATAGCATTTCCAAAACTTAAAGCCCAAGGCATTGAAACTTATAACTAAACGGTAAGGAAACAGAAATTATTGAAGGAAAAAATTTAATATATTACCTGGCTTTATAAAATCAGATAGACCAAAATCTATAACCTTCATTGTCAAATCCTCGTCTCTTGTGCTAAAGAGAAAATTATGTGTAAACCTTATATTATCAGAGTATATTCTGTAATGAGAAATGGAAAGCGTGAGGGGTTCTAGACAGGCAGAACTGCTGTCCAGGCAAACAACCGCTGCGTCAGAATGGGTCCAGATGAAGGCACATCTCCCTTGTTTGAATATCAAGGGCTTATATTTCTTGGACAGGTGTGGACCCACTTCAGTCTAATAAATTTTAACCCTTGATGTGCAAGCAAGAGCCCGGCATATCTCGGGCATGGATACGCATGCGGCGTTGTAACCGCATGAGCAGTTCCAAATCCGTTCTAGACAATCATCTTCATTCAGGTATAATACATACTCCCTCCGTCCCAAATTGAATGTCTAATCATTTTAAGACACTCTAAAAATGTGTGCTTTTTATATATTTTAATGTCAAAGATCCATATATACTCTTGTTATCTACTTTCTAAACATTTAGTTTTACAATAATAAATGAAACAGAAAAAAAAATTGGTAAAAAAACGTTTAGGGACAAGGTATTTTAGCAAAAAAAAGACATTTATTTTGGGACACGAATTTTGTGAATTTGGACATTCATTTAGGGACGGAGAGAATAGTTTCTATCGGAAACCAAGTCAATTGCCTGAAACAGGTCATTGCTAGTCAATACCTCTAGTGTTAAATCACGATGCACGACACCCTGAAGATGACAAAAGGCAACTACACTTAATATCTGCACAACAATAGCTTTAGCATCATCCTCAGCACATCTTCCACCTCTGCAACAATAAGAGTTGCAAAATATATCTTTGTTATCCTAAAGCAGAAAAAATACCGAGACCAACATTAAAAAGGATAAAGTATAACAGATGTCAATTATGTCCTATTTATTTCACCTGGATAAAATTCGGTCCATTAGTTCTCCACCTTCGCATAGTCTGTTCACAAGACAAATTATTCAATGTGTCAGACCAATATTGTAATATTCTGATCAAATCCATAACTATTACTTCCTCCGTCCCTATTCGAATGTCCAAAATTCATTTTAAGGGACATTCTGAAAATGTGTGCTTTTTATACATTTTAACTGTGCTTTTTATACATTTTAACGGCAAAGATCCATAAATATTCTTGTTATCCACTTTCTTAACATTTAGTTTTACGATAATGAATTAAATAGCAAAAAAAAATTTGGTAAAAAAACGTTTAGGGGACAGAGGGGGTAAGATCTTATAATCTCATTTAGTCGTTTAAAAAATATGCAAAGACTAGCCATGTGTCGTCCAAAGGAAAGCATATTTAGAGTTCCAGCACTGAGAATAATGACCAAGAGAAATTAAACACATACTCCATAACTATATAAACATTATGTGCATCCTCAAAGGCTTCATAAAACTTGATAAGGTTTGGATGCCCAGATAACCCTTTCAATATCTTCACCTCTCTACGAACATCTTCGATTAATATTGCCGAAGTCATCTGCAATAGAGCCAACCAGATTAGTAAGAGTAATTGATAACTGAACTTTGTGAAAAGTAAAACTGGCCGTTGCAATTCAACAAAATTTAGCAGGGTCGTTTTCTATGTAATGAAGAAAAATAGGTGCAAGTACAAGAGCTTTTTTTATGTTACAGTACAGAAACTGCTGCAGTAACGCTCCTGGAGGGCGCCTAATTTTTTTCTTCTAAATGGAAAATTCAAATTTTGATTATCCAAGTAAATAACCTCAGACTCAGATCAGATTATGAACAGAACACAAACAGCAACAGATAATACTCCCCTTCCAACTTTCACTAAGGTTTCAAAAGCAAGCAACGGTTTTTACAGCTGTTGTACACAGTCTCTACAACAACATACAGAGTATTGAGTTTGATATAGAAAAATATTAATACTCCCTCCGCCCATAATGATAGTCCCATTTTACTATTTAAACATTTTAACAGAATATTTTCATTTCATCGCTAACCTTAATGGGGTTTACTTATTAATCCATTGTTGGCTCTAATCCTCTCCTCTCTTCCTTTTCTTTCTTGGTTGGCAATTTTGGAAGTACAGTGATTTTAACCTAAAAATTTGGAAATGAGACTATCTATTTGGGACAAACAAAAATGGCAAATGGGAACATCTTTATTAACGAAGGGATTATCTTCTTAGTATGACTCTTGCATGGGAAATAAGTCTAACTTTTGTGCCACACCTTAATTACTGCGATAAATACATGTAAACGGCTCATCAACTTAATCATGTACGGGTTTGCTGATCACTTCATTCCATCATATATTTTCAAATATAACGCCTGCGATATCTTCTCCCTGCAAGCACTTGTCAAAGTATTCATCTTAACTAGTGAAAAGACAAATACTCCCTCCGTCCTAAAATGATAGTCCCATTTGCCATTTTTTGTTTGTCTCAAAAAGATAATCTCATTTTTTGTTTGTCAAAGATTGTTGAATTTCTACTGAACCTCACAATACACGAAATGTTTTTTTTATAGACCACACAAATCAACTAATCAAGTGAATTTTCTCCCAAATAGAATCCTGAAACCAAAGATTGAATTTTTAAAGAAATGGAAAGCACATAGCACGCACCTTAGCTTTGGAAATGATTTTGACTGCCACTTGCTGATTCTTAAGATCTCCCTTCTTGCCCTTTGCACAGCAAGTATGACCAAAATGCCCTCGGCCCACCTCTTTCCCCAGTTCAAATTTGGCCGTGAAATTCTTCGGGTACCCAAAGCTCTTATCCAACGGTCTCCCCTCTCCTCCCCTATCATCTTCCGGTATAGTTCCCGCCTTCAGCTCCCCACCCCCTTTCCGCTTCATAATCGCCGGAGGGAAAGACCACTTGAAAATCCTCTTTAACGTCCTCGCCGGCAGGGGCGGAGCCGGGGGTTGGTGCAGTGGATTTTTTTTTTTTTTTTAGATTAACATCAGTAGTGAGTAATGCGGTCCAGGGGTAAAAGGGGTGAAGTTAAAGCTTTTGGTGATTTCTTTTAAATTCATGTTCGAGCCCTGTTACTTACATTTTCAATTAATTTTATTTGTCCTTCATCTTTGCTATTCTCTCACTCTCTTCATTTCTTTCTCTTAACAGTTTTGTTTTTCTCTTTTTCCTAATTTTCTCACATTTTTTTAATATTAATTAATTAGTTAGGCTTTTCCCATTTTTTTTATTTTTGGTCTTTCTTCCTATTATCCCAAGTTTAATTAGCAAATTTGAATTTCTTTTTTGTACGAATAATATATTTTAATAAATTGTTTGCGTTAAATACTTCAACATTATTTCAATCGTTCTTTGAATTACTTACTTTTATCATTTTTGTTAACTTTCTTAATTCTTTACATTTTTAACTAAAATACATTGTATTTCATGAATCCGACCCATTTTTTACTTATCCAACCCGAAATTTTTTTTTCGGGGACGCTGCCCCCGAACCCCCGTGTAATCTTGCCCCCCTCGGGCAATTCCTGGCTCCGCCCCTGCTCGCCGGTAATGGCGACGGAGCCACCCCTGGAGGGTACGGACTGTGCCATGGATTGGCGGTGAACGAGTAGACAGGGGTGTTGTTACTTGAAGTGGTAGTACAGTTGCGGGAAGGTGTCTCCGCCGCCGACCCAGGTCGTGAATTTTGACGGTGGTTGCTGGTGGCGGTGGATTTGTAATGATTTAGGGTTCGTACTGATTTGGGGGTTACCATTATGTTTGAAGGCTCAGCATACGGTGTCGTTTAGTGTTAGCGTATCACTTGGTTAATTAGCGGGCTTTGGGAATAAGCGTTTTATCCTTTAGTAGAACGTCGTCGTTTAGCCTCGCTTAGGAATCTAATTCTGTTATTTGAAACGTTGTCGTTTAGATGAGAGAGAGATAGGGCCGTTGTGATCACGTACTCACTCTCCATTTATGTGTTGTTCATCGTCAATTTCCATTATTATGAAAATTACCAGAAATTCCCAACTCTTCTCTCTCCAAATCTCTAGTTTCTCTCTCATCTCATACTCTGTATTTCCCTCTATTTCTCTTCTCACCTAAATCTACAACATAATTCTCTTTTTCTCAATTGAATCAATTATCCCAAATTGATTCAAGGCAGCTGGTCATAACAAATTGGTATCAGAGCATTCTCGATCCGGCGTAGATGGAGTATCAGGCCTTCGATGATGGCTATTTCTTGCTTGGAGTCAACCCGCAAATCCTGCTTGAGCTTCCTAAAGACAAGAACGCATTGGAATGGTGTGCATCTGCATTCCTTGAAAGGATTGTCCAGACAAATTCGTTTGAAGAATATGTTGAAGAGTTTCAGATAGTTCGATCTCAGTTGGAGACTATGGCCTCGCACATGTGCGAAGAACTGACCGAGGGATTTTTCCTTGAGTACTTCATTGCTGGATTGGAAGAAGAAAGTATGTCTTTTATCAAAGAGCTTGCTCCTTCTACAGTTTATTGGGCCAAGGCTTACGTGAAACAATTTATCACTCAAGATAAGAAACTCAAAGAGCATTATCAAGAGCCAGAAAATGGTGCAGAAATTGAGCAAACTGCAAAGGAAGAACAAGCAACTGAAAACCACGCCAAGTGTTCGATAGAATGCCAAGGTGAAATAATTGAGGGATTGCTTGAATCAGGTAATCATTATTCATTCCCTAGATTGCTTAGTCCTTGTGCTCAAATGAAATGTGTATTTGCAAAAGGAGCTGGAAGTAAATATGCCCCTAAGATTGTTGTTGAATTGAAGGAGTTTGGAGAAAATTTCTTGGATAGTAGGTATGACTTAGCATATGAAATGAGTGAGGCACATGGGTTGTGAGCATACTGAAATTATAAAGGTTAGTTCGAGATTATTGTGTGAATTTTGGGATCCAGGTGGTTATATAGTGATTCATAGACCGATGTCTATGTATTTCTCTTATGAGAAATCTGTGGCAAGCATTGAGAATTGTTTGGAGTCCCTTCCGATGATTTCAAAGGGTGCAGAAACCGAGCAAAGTACAAAGACGGACCAAACAAGCAATACGCACACTAACTGTTCGATGAAATGCCCAGGAGAAAAAATGGAGGGATTGCTTGACTCAGGAACTGTCTGTATGCCGCCAAAATGGTCGTTGGGATATCAACAATGCCGATGGAGCTATGATTCTGATGCTCGAGTTCATGAGATTGCAAAAACATTTCGGGACAAATGTATTCCCTGTGATGTCATATGGATGGATATCGACTACATGGACGACTTTCGTTGTTTCACTTTTGACCAAGAGCGTTTTCTTGATCCAAAATCTCTGGCCAATGATCTCCGTTCTACTAGTATCAAAGCAATATGGATGCTTGACCCAGGGATCAAACAAGAAAAGGGATATTTTGTTTATGATAGTGGTTCTGAAAATGACATTTGGATTCAAAGAGCAGATGGTCAACCTTCTGTTGGGGAGGTATGGTATGGGCCTTGTGTTTTTCCGGACTTCACACAGAAGAAAGCTCGTTCGTGGTGGGCTAATCTTGTTAAAGATTTCATTTCTAATGGCGTGGATGGCATATGGAATGATATGAATGAACTAGCTGTTTTTAAGACTGCCACAAAGACGCTGCCTGAGAGTAGCATTCATAAGGGAGATATTGAACTTGGAGGTTGTCAGAACCACTCGCACTATCACAATGCTTATGGCTTGATGATGGCAAGATCAACATATGAAGGCATGGAATTAGCTAATCATAACAAACGCCCATTTGTTCTCGCTCGAGCTGGGTTTATAGGAAGTCAAAGGTATGGCGCAACATGGACAGGAGATAACATTTCGACATGGGAGCACTTACATATGAGTATCTCAATGGTTCTTCAATTGGTGATTAGTGGGCAGCCACTTTCAGGGCCAGATATTGGTGGATATGCTGGAAATGCAACACCCAAGCTTTTTGGAAGATGGATGGGTGTCGCTGCCATGTTGCCCTTCTGTTGTGGGCACTCTGAAAAGGACACCATCGATCATGAGCCTTGGTCATTGGGGAAAGAGTGCGAGGAAGTTTGTCGCCTAGCATTGAAGAGGCGTTATCGTTTGATACCACACATATATACACTTTTCTATTTGTCACATGCAAAGGGAACTTCCGTTGCAGCTCCTATTTTTTTTGCAGATTCAACAGATCCGCATTTAAGAACAAATGAGAATTCTTTTTTGTTGGGACCACTGCTCATATATGCCAGCACAACTTCTGATCATGGCATTGATCAGTTGGATCACAAATTACCCGAGGGAATTTGGTTGAGTTTTGATTTTGAGGATTCTAATCCGGATTTACCAGCAATGTATCTGCAAGGTGGATCAATTATTCCTTTTGGCCCTTCTTATCAACATGTTGGTCAAGCTAATCCAACGGATGACCTATCCCTTCTCGTAGTTCTAGATGAAAATGGTAAAGCTGAAGGTGTTATTTATGAAGATGACGGTGATGGATATGAGTACACGAAAGGGGGATTTCTGTTGACAACATATGCTGCTGAACGGCAATCTACTGTTTTTATTGTGAGAGTTTCGAAGATCGAGGGATCATTGAAGAGGCCAAATCGTCGTATGCATGTACACTTATTGCTTGGTAAATATGCAATGATTGATACCTGGGGTATTGTTGGAGATGATCTGCAAATCACTATGCCTTCAGATGATGAAGTTTCAAAGTTGCTAGTTGCAAGTGAGAAAAATTACAAGAATCATATAGAAACTGGTGTCCGCATTCCAGATGTTGAAAAGATTACTGGCCGAAAAGGGGTAGAGCTTTCAAGGACTCCGGTTGATTTGAAACATGGTGATTGGGCTCTCAAAGTGGTTCCTTGGATAGGCGGTCGAATCATTTCCATGGAGCACCTTCCGTCATAAACTCAATGGCTTCATAGCCGGCTTGAAGTCAATGGGTATGAAGAATATAGTGGTGTGGAATATCGATCTGCTGGATGTTCAGAGAAGTACCCTGAGATAGTATATGAAGAAGTTGTAATTGACATCATCAGTGATCTTTATGCGGGGTTGATAGGGGGATTGGGTTTAACACCAAGCTGCAACATTGATGAGGGAGGTAGTGCTCTTGCTGAGGCTGTACATGGTTCAGCTCCTGATATTGCTGGAAAGAATTTGGCCAACCCAACTAAATGGGGTTACTACTTGATGTTCTTCGGAGTTACTACACTTCTCAAACATGTTAAGGTCACTAACTTTGCTGGACTAGCTGAACTAAGTCAGAATTATGGCTACATGGAGGATGGCTCTAGCTTGTTTCATGCTAAGCGGGATGTCAAGTGTGGTTACAGAATTACCAAATGTGCCAAGAGAATTGGTTAAAATAATCCTTGAGGACAAGGATTGTTTGAAGGAGTAGGGAATGTAATGATTTAGGGTTCGTACTGATTTGGGGGTTACCGTTATGTTTGAAGGCTCAGCATACGGTGTCGTTTAGTGTTAGCGTATCACTTAGTTAATTAGCGGGCTTTGGGAATAAGCGTTTTATCCTTTAGTAGAACGCCGTCGTTTAGCCTCGCTTAGGAATCTAATTATGTTATTTGAAACGTTGACGTTTAGATGAGAGAGAGATAGGGCCGTTGTGATCACGTGCTCACTCTCCATTTATGTGTTGTTCATCGTCAATTTTCATTATTACGAAAATTACCAGAAATTCCCAACTCTTCGCTCTCCAAATCTCTAGTTTCTCTCTCATCTCATACTCTGTATTTCTCTCTATTTCTCTTCTCACCTAAATCTACAACATAATTCTCTTTTTCTCAATTGAATCAATTATCCCAAATTGATTCAAGGCAGCTGGTCATAACAGGATTCGGATGGAACGACGATGTTGTTTGTGGTGGGGTCTTCTTTGATTACTGATGGTGAAACTCTCTTGGCACAACAACATTGTCCCATGGAATCCGATCAAATTAACCGGTAAAATTAACGGTAGGGGAAAGATTTAGAGAGAGAGAGAGAGACTGAGAGCGGGGGAGAAATTTCAAGAATCACTCTTTTTAGCTACTGTATACGAAAGTCCTCAGCTTTGAACAGAGAAGGTGGAAATTCAACTGTTACAAGTTTACACTTCATTTCAGACTTACTAATACTCATTCATTGTTAAAAAGCAAACAAATACTTTCTCCAATCCATAGGATCTTTTCATTTCATACACGAAAATTAAAAAAAAAAATTAGTAAATATTGTAATGAATCAGGTGTTTAAGTATTAAAAGTGAGGTAAAAAATAATAATTGAATTGTTGCAGGGGCGGAGCCAGGGGGCATTGGGGGCACTTGCCCCCCAGCGGCGGAAGTGCAGTGGAATTTTTTATTTTTTATTTTTTTGCCCCCCCCCCCATATTTTTTTGTTATATATAATTAACTTCAAGATTAACACTAGTGAGTGGTACGGTTCAGCGGTAGAAGGGGTGAAGTAAAAGCCTTTGGTGCATGTGTTTGAGCCCTGCTATCTACATTTTCAATTAATTTTATTTGTCCTCCATCTTTGCTATTCTCTCTCTCTCTCTCCATTTCTTTCTCTTAACAGTTTTGTTTTTCTCTTTCTCCTAATTTCCTCACATTTTTTCAATCTTAATTAATTAGTTAGGTTTTTCTCATTTTTTTTTGTTTTTGGTCTTTCTTTCTATTATCCCAAGTTTAATTAGCAAATTTGAATTTCTTTTTTATACGAGTAATATATTTTAATAATTTGTTTGCGTTAAATACTTCAACATTATTTCAATCGTTCTTTGAATTACTTACTTTTATCATTTTTGTTAACTTTCTTAATTATTTACATTTTTAACTAAAATACATTGTATTTCATGAATCTGACCCATTTTTTACTTGTCCGACCCGAAATTTTTTTTTCAGGGGCACTGCTCCCGAACCCCCGTGTAATCTTGCCCCCCCTCGGGCAATTCCTGGCTCCGCCCCTGATTGTTGTTGTTAGTGTAATATGTGGGGTATTATTAATATAAAAGTAATAAAATATTTCAATTTTAGCAATTCTGTAGTTTGTAATTGAACGATCAAATGAGAAAAGTGTGTAGTTTATACTAGGACGGAATAAGTACACCCTAAATCAAGTTGTAATTTGGCGCTAATTTAGTCGGTAAAGTACTTTGTGCACTTTTAAAGAGATTGATTATTCCATTACTCAATAGTTTTTTTTAATGTAAACAGCTAAATTTGATTGTCAATCACACAAAGTTTGTTATTGGCGATCAATGACGATAGAAGTTCAATCCAAGTAGTGGGGCTTTTGTCAAAAAAACAAAAAAACAACATCGGCAATAACATTTGTCGTTCGACAAATAAAATGCATAGAGAAAAATGATTTTGCATTAATTATATCCCTACATGCACTAAGAAGATTGTACAAATGAGAAGAACTATGTGAGCAGGAAAGAACTCTGTCAAAAACAACATTTGAATTCAACTTAAATTTCATATTTGCGTATCCCAAATCAACAACTCAACAGGATGCATGATACAAAACAAGGGTCTCGCCCTCTTCCACAGTAAGAATTCTATCTATAGTTAGTGTTCATCTAACGACATCCAACAAAGGACCGCGGTGGTGCGAAACTGTCACCCATAATTCACCATTAGATGAATTATTTGATTGAGATAAGCAAACAAAAATTCCATAAAAACAACGAATAAAATAAACAAGTAACACAAGGCCCTCAACAAAGGGAAGAGAATCACATGCTCTCACATAAGTAGAGAAATGCAACATTAAAAATATAATGATAAACATTATTTAAAACTAAATTAATGAAACAAAAAAATAGAACTGGAAATAAAAAACTTGAATTCACATTTATTAATTGTAGAATAACAATTAATAAATGTAAAATCGAGTTAAATGAATCAATATGAAAGTTTCATGTAGCTAGGACGCTTTAATCACGCAACAGACAACGGATGTGAGTACAGATGTGTCTCACAAATGTCCACACATCCACAGATAATGCAGCGGAATAAAACAAATTAAAAACAATAACGCAAGAGTTATATAAGCTTACTGATCTGTGAGATCAGCAAACTAGGCTTACGCCCAAAAACTTTTCACTATTAAAAACTTTTGATGCTTACAAAAACGAATAAGTGAAAAACTAAAATACTAAAATACTAAATGAGTTCTAATCACCTTCTACGACAAGAACAATACCCCTTTCCCAAGTAGGTCCTATTCTAGTCAGAAGTAAAACAAAGAACTCGATTAAAACCTAGATGTGAGTTCGAATGTATGTCACAACCTTCACTCACAACTTAAAACAAACAATGAAAACGTGAAGAACAAAGAGTATTGTCTCTCAGAATAAATCTCTCAAGCCGTGTCTTCTCTTGTGCTGATCCCTTGTATTTATATGCACCATTGAGAAGATCTTCACGAATCCAAACTCTTCCATATGTGAGATTCCAATTCCTACAAGGAAACATAAAGCACACTCACAAAGAAAGAGATTGTTAGTAGGTTAGTCCTAATATAAAACCATGTACATAAATAAAAGATATTTACTCTATTTACAAAGTCCTTGTCAAAGTAGGACACAATAAATCTTTCATGAAAGTATAAAATCAACTTACCAAAAATACCTCTTTGATTCGAAATAGGAAACAACTTATTTCCTATACTAAAGTCCTTTTCACAATAGGACAATATAAATCTTTCCATGAAAGCTCCAAAATCAACTTAACAAATGTGAGATATTGATTCGAATAAGGAAACACATTGTTTCCTAAAAACTCACGCTTTCAATCTCCCCCTATTTTGGACTTTCTGGTCAAAACTAAAGATTTATGAATTGATTACTATGACCAACATTTTCAGATTCGAAAACTTCCCCTGAATGGATGTGTGTGCAGTGCAGATGTGTCAACACATCCACACAAAAACTGCATAGAACAAGTTAGTACTAAAAATTGCAGTTCAACAAATGTCAACCAAAGAAACCATTCAGCAAATGTTTTTGGGGATTACAGATTAAGATTAAAGCGAAGATTAAAAGCAAACTAATAAATATTAAAAGCAAGCCTGTTGATGTTTCATTCACAAGTAAGATCAAACAGTAAAACTCCCCTGAGTTTAAGCAACCCAACTGAAGCATCAGCAGTAGCAGCAAAGACATCATCAGCATCATTCTCATCCTTTTTCTTCTTCTTCCCCTTTTTGACTAGAAAGTGAAGTCACCCATTTCTGGAGAGATCCACCTTCAAAACATTCAGGTTTTTGGCATGTGTCTGGGAGGCAATCAGATGAGCATTGAGAGTAGCAGCTGCAACAATTTCTGCATCTAGGGTTTCCATTTGATCATCAAAAGACGTTTCAGATGTGTGACAAGATGTGGCCACATCCTAACTCACATCTACAGCTTCAGCTCCATTGATTCTGCAGATTGATTAGACAGACAAATAGAGAGAAATATATGGTGCGAGTGTGTGAGAGAGAAATTACGAGGATAGGGAGCAAGAATTACAGAAGGTTTAAGGCGATGTGACAAGGGTTGTGCCACAAAAAAACTCGCAACTCCCCCTTTCCTACTCAAACAAGGATTCCTTCCTCAAACAGGGATTCCTTTCTTAAACAGGACTCAAAATTACAGCATAGACAGAAGGAGTCCATAACGGCTATAAAACCTTTGAAATTTCCACACACACAGCGAATCACAGAAACAATAGGGATTAAAATAAATCAAAATTTTTCCAACGTTTTATGGAAACAAGAATACTTAGCCATATCCTTTCAAAACTGAATCCCTTTCAAAAATTATCCTTCCTTTTTAAATACGGATTGATACACACCTTTTTCTTTCATGGGAGATATTGGAGATCAAAAACATGTTAAATCAAAGAATAAATTAAGAATGAAAATAAATTAACTAGCATATTTACAAAGCTTCCTATATGACCTAAAAAATGCAATATACCTAGCATGATGCAAACACACAGGTGAAGGGAAAAAATCTCAGCTCACATATGTGGCATGGGATGTGAGTCACATTTGGGAACACATTTAGATCACAAAAAGTCAATGAGCAATAATCCAATCTGCACAGCCTCTAGGATGCATTCACCCATTTTTTATTGTGGATATTTGCATTGTGAGTAGCTTTCACTTTATTTTAATTCCAAAGATAGCCCTTTTTCCCAATGATCTTGTCAAGTTTGATTTCAAGATTTCTTATGAGAATCACTTGATCACACTGGTCTGGCTTCATACTAAGGGTGAAGCAGCTGTTTCTCACATATATTTTTTTTTCTTTTATAGCACCCACTGTGAGATACCTAGGAAGGTTATATCAAGTCACCAAAATATGACATGAACAGGAAGTTCTCACAATTAAGTGATCAAAAATAATGTCAAGATGAAGACTCACAAGTGACCACACTGAGAAAATTTCGTGCTAATGCATTTTTTTTTCAGTTAATCTAATATACAGATGTGTTAGAGGATGTGAGACACATTTGTGCTCACAGCCTTAGATATCATACAAACCAAGAGACTTCCTCAAGGAGGAAAATCTCTCCAAATCTAATGCCTTTGTAAATATATCAGCCAATTGATTTTCAGTCTCAACAAATTCCAGACACACAGTTTTTTGTTCTACAAGATCCCTAATGAAATGATGTCTAATATCAATGTGTTTTGTTCTAGAATGTTGGACAGGATTTTTAGATATGTCTACGACACTTTTGTTATCACAAAAAGCAGTCAAAATTTTGCTATTCAATCCATAGTCTTTCAGCATTTTATTCATCCATAGCAATTGTGTTCAACAACTTTCAAGGGTAACATATTTAGCCTCAGCCATGAACAAGGAGACATAACTTTTTATCCATCTATACCAGGAATCAAGGATGTTACCAAGGTAGGAACATCGAACACATATGTTTTTATCATAAAAAATTTCTGCCCAATCTAAGTCAATGTATCCCACAATGTTAGACACAAAGCAGTAACAACATACCTTGGAGTATAAGGATGTATAACTCCATAAATCATCCAAATAACTGTGATTTACCTTCTCATTCCTTTTGGTTTGCCTTTGATCTTGCATTTCACCAACCACTTGAAGAGCTGACTTCAGACTCAGTTCTTTGAGTGGATGTGTGTTCAGATGTGGAAACGGTTGTGTTCACATCTGCAGATACATCCTTCTACACATTTGGACACACATCTGCTTGTTTTTCCTTTGCAATGCTTTTCGTATCTCCAGCACCTATATCAGCAGATTTCCACTCCAGTTGATAACCTGAAACATTATCCTTGGCAGATTTGGGTTTAAGATCAAGAGTATCATCAAATACAACATCAGTAAAACTTAAACAAGATAAATTATCACAAAGCTTGTAACAATTGTCAGATGATCTTAGACCAGTGAGGACACATGTGTTAGACTCATCAAACACCTCACATGTCTTCTTATCAAACTTCACATATAAGTCATCATCACATAACTGACTTATACTAATGAGATTAGTCCTAAGACCTTCCACATGATACACATTGTGAAGTTTTGGGAGACCTTCAATATCTAGAGTTCCTTTCCCAACAATTTTGCCTTGAGCACCACCACCAAAATTCACCTTTCCCCCACTAATCATCTCATAGTCTACTAGAAAAGCTTGATTCCCAGTCATGTGCCTAGAGCACCCACTATCAAAATACCAAGAACCAGAGACACTACTCTTGAGGGAAGAGTAAACAATATTGCAGGTAGCACTTGGTTTGGCCACCCACTGTTTTTTAGCTTTCTTTTTGTGGTGCAGAGGTCTCAGTTTACCAGGATGTGTGTCCGGATGTGTATACATCTTTTCACACATCTGAGACTGATTGTAACCAGATTTCTTATCAGCCTTAAGTTTGTAACAGAAGGGTCTAATGTGCTCAGGTGCAAAACAATAATGACATATGTAGTGCCTCCTCCTAGGTCTGTTCTCACTCAAAAATGATTTTTCTTTAAAACTTGATTTTCCACACCTTTTGAAGTAGAAGCCTCACATCCCTCATTTACAAAATTACCTTTTTCAAAGCCCAGACCAGTTTTGTTAAGCTGACCTATAGAAATAGCTTCATCAAGTTTTATTTTACTTTTGTTTAACTTGGTAAAATTACTTTCAGCTTTTTCACACTCATTTTTGAATTTTTCAAGTTCGACTTCTCTCTTGGTCACAAGGACTTCAAGTTTGGCAATGATATTCTTTTGATCATCATTTTCCTTTAAAAGTATGGTTTTCTCATCTTCACGGGCAATCAATTTATCAGAAAGAGACTTATTTACCTTAGCAAGTACCTCAATTTTGTCCATACGTTTCATCCAATCAGTATGTAGCTCCTTGTATGTTGCAAAGAGTTCCTCATAGGGAATGTCCCTATCTTCATCATCATAATCTCCTTTTACAGAGAAACAGTTAAAGGTCTGTTCGGATGTGTACACATCTGTATCCACATTCGTCTCCAGATCAGCTTCAGAAAATTCTTCTTCATTTGTTTCTGCAGTATAAGCATTAAAATAGACAGAGGAAGATTCAAACACAGAGATGTTAGCAAATACTTCATCATCATTCTCACTATCACTTAGGGAAGCAGTTAAGCTCATTCCCTTTTTCTTAAGTGTGTTAGCACACTCATTAGCAAAGTGACCATAGCCACGACATGCTCTACATTGCACAGAATCAGAAATTTTCTTGTTATCAAAACTTTTCCTTTTAAACCCCTCATCAGGATTATTTTCTTGTTTCTCTAAGTCATGAGAGGCTTTTCTAGGAACCTTGTTTATTCTCTTGTTTTTCAATATAGAACTGAATTTTTTAGAAATAAGGGCCAAATCTTCATTCTCTAGACTAGACTTGTTTTGATGATTTTGGCATTCCATTATGACTACACTTTCTGGATCAACACTCAGTAATATATCGAGAGTTGACTTTGATACCAATTGAAAGTTTCGTGTAGCTAGGACGCTTTAATCACGCAACAGACAACGGATGTGAGTACAGATGTGTCTCACAACTGTCCACACATCCACAGATAATGCAGCGGAATAAAACAAATTAAAAACAATAACGCAAGAGTTATATACGCTTACTGATCTGTGAGATCAGCAAACTAGGCTTACGCCCAAAAACTTTTCACTATTAAAAACTTTTGATGCTTACAAAAATGAATAAGTGAAAAACTAAAATACTAAAATACTAAATGAGTTCTAATCACCTTCTACGACAAGAACTATACCCCTTTCCCAAGTAGGTCCTATTCTAGTCAGAAGTAAAACAAAGAACTCGATTAAAACCTAGATGTGAGTTCGAATGTATGTCACAACCTTCACTCACAACTTATAACAAACAATGAAAACGTGAAGAACAAAGAGTATTGTCTCTCAGAATAAATCTCTCAAGTCGTGTCTTCTCTTGTGCTGATCCCTTGTATTTATATGCACCATTGAGAAGATCTTCACGAATTCAAACTCTTCCATATGTGAGATTCCAATTTCTACAAGGAAACATAAAGCACACTCACAAAGAAAGAGATTGTTAGTAGGTTAGTCCTAATATAAAACTATGTACATAAATAAAAGATATTTACTCTATTTACAAAGTCCTTGTCAAAGTAGGACATAATAAATCTTTCATGAAAGTATAAAATCAACTTACCAAAAATACCTCTTTGATTCGAAATAGGAAACAACTTATTTCCTATACTAAAATCCTTTTCACAATAGGACAATATAAATCTTTCCATGAAAACTTCAAAATCAACTTAACAAATGTGAGATATATTCGAATAAGGAAACACATTGTTTCCCAAAAACTCACGCTTTCACAATAAAAAATAATCAAGGGAGATTTGGAATTGAAATCGATGAAGGAATCAGAAAATCGAAGAAGAAGACCGGAAAGTAGATGGAGAAGTCTGTTATCGGAGAGAGAGAGAGTAAGTTTGGTTTTGGGGTTGTTAGAATATATATTGTTGTATTTGGCCTAATAATGTCCGATATTTTAAAATGTGGGCTATTGCTACTACAATTTTTTAACCATTATTTTCATCTTTAAATAGATATTTAAAATAATATTATTATCAAACGTTAATCATCGAATATATTTTCTAATCTAATACACGAAATTATTGATCAGAAGAATTAACAACTGTGCAAATCCTAGATATAAAAAAAACAGAGATACAAGAAAACCTTTTAACACTTATAATTATTGATCTCTATCACATTAGAAATTACAACCATCAAAAACTGATATGCAATAAAGCTGAACATACCAAAAGTAGCGAGTTGGTCCAAACAAGTGAAGTCCAATCCTCAAAGTAACTATTGCCTCAGCATATCCAGTGGGCTAGGCCCAATCAATACATGGCCCAAAGCCCATCTCATGTATCAGTCGACTAAGTTCATTGTCCGACCTACCAGGTCCCGACCTAACTTAGTCTGACCTCAAGATCAAAGTTCTAATACGGGTACGATCCATGTTCTACCCGCCAGTCAGGTCGGTCATTCCTCAAATGGCGACCTCGACCTAATCAACAAGCGTCGACTTAACACTTTCAGGCACACATGTTCGAATTACTCCTATAACCGCATCCCTATAAATCAGGGACCGTTACAGGCACGTTCACATTATTAATAACTGCCGCTAAAATCACGAAGCTCATGTAGCACCACCAAATATATAACGGTCATCACCTATAAATACATCATCACTACCAACGGTGAAAGGTAACTGCTATTTTGTTATCAGAATTCTATTATTCAGTACATTTTAGCTCTCCAATCATCAAATACTTACTCTCACGCCCGAGGGTCTAAGCCGGAGACACATCCGGCTAGTCATGAGTTCTGATTTCAGGTCAAGGAGCCAGGTGATCAGTCCTGCCACGTGGAGGAAGATTGATAAGCACATTTCCTGCGACATCAGTTTGGTTCCATTGCCGGGAACGAGTGCATAGCTTGACCTCGAAGTTTCCTTCAATCCACAATCATGGTAACCCCAGACGGGCATGTTGCAGAGGCTTCTGATGAATTCAATGAAGTGAATGCCAACGTACTACCAATGTGAATGCAGATTTACCTCCTCCTCCTCCTCTTCGTCATCATGCTAGGGCAACACGCTCAAACAGTGTAGCTGATGGCAGAGGATTGCCAGATGCAAGGAGAGAAAAACGTCCTATGAAGGGACAAGGAGTTCCACCCCCTCCAAAGCGTCCAACTGGACAAATGAATATTGGAAACATGGCAGGTCCCTCATCCAATCCATTGAGTAGAAAGGAAATGCTGATGGAGCGAGCTCAGATTCTAGCTGAGTTATTGGCGATGGAGGAGGCAGAGCAGGCGGATAGAAGGTCTGAGAGAGTGGCTCCATCTCAAATCTCTAATAGGGAGCGTGCCAGGAGCACCAGACCAAACAAAACTGTGGGTCAGAACGTTGATCAAAGGATGGTGGTTCGACCTCAATCACCCATTCCCAGTGACGACCTAAGAGCTAGCCTCACTAGGAACAGGGAGCAGGAGGCACAGTCGGACCTGAGGACGCAGCTAGAGGCAAATCGAAGTAGGCGCAGATCACCAGCCAGGACAGAGAGGTCTCAATCCCACAGGGGGAGGAATGGGCGCAGGTTGCCTATAAGGGAGGAAAGGCGCAGGTCGCCATTCAGAGATGATAGGCGCAGGTCGCCTCTCAGAGATGAAAGGCGCAGGTCGCCACCAAGAGATGACAGGCATAGGTCTTCAGTTCAATCAGAAAGGGCACCTTCCCATAGAGATAGGAGAAGCAGGGAGGTAACTCCCCCCAGAAGTGAAGGTCAGAGGTCGAATGATGTTCCCCCTGCTGGAAAAGACAGACCTGATGCCAGGGAGTGGCTCCAATGGAAGAGAAAGTTTGAACAATGGGAGGCAGAAAAGAAAAATGATACTGGAAAGGTCGAACGAATTGACTTTGCTCTTCGACCCTTATCCAAGGATTTGATCGATAGCCGACCTCCTGCTGGCTTCAGATTGCCACTTTTAGAGAAGTACTCAGGGGCCACCAATGCAAAAAGCCACATAGCACACCTAGAAGCTACGATGTGTTTTGTCGCCAATGAGGACGATAATATGTGCAAAGCCCTCATAAGCACACTCACAGGAGCAGCCCTAACGTGGTTCAACAGTTTGGCAGCTGGTAGCATCTCCTCCTGGATGAGTCTGAGGTCAAAATTTCTAGAACGCTTCTCGACTGCTGGAGCTCGGAAGGTGACTGTCACCGACTTAAACAACTTGGTGCAGGGGAAGAATGAAAGCTCCATGAGCTACTACACCAAGTTTAAAGAAATGGTTGACAAGACTGAGGAGGATCTCACTGACAGGAAGGTGATCAATTGCTTCCGGAATGGCATTTCCTCGGAAGACATGGATTATGAACTAACGGTTCGTACTGTCACCACTCGACATGAGTTGCTCGAGAAGGCTTACAATGTGGCATTAGCCGAGGAAAGGAAAGAAAAGAAGAATGGGAAAGGCCCCAAGGTCGAGGTCGCTGATGATAAGAAGGATTTAGCCAAAAATGGGGGAAACAACAAAAATGGTAAGAACAGGACTGGGCGATAGAGAAAGTGCCCGAAGTCTTCACTCCCCTGACGGTGAGTCAAACAGAGAGAATGAATGCGGTCGAGTTGGCCCCACCTGCCCCCATAAACCCAGGCAACAAGTTTAGAAGGGACAATAGTAAGTACTGTGATTACCACAAGGATACGGGTCATCTCACAGAGGATTGCTTAGGCCTGAAGCATATCATTCAGAGAATGGTCGACCAGGGAAGGCTCGACGCTTATGTTAAAAGGCCTCAAACTGGTGGAGGCGAGCAACCAGCAGGCGGACATCAGGGACCAAGGCAACCCAGATTGAACTTGGGAGTCATCACAGAGCAAGCCAGCAACACAGCCATCAAACATAAAATCTTTCAACTCAATAAGGCCCCACATGTGCCTCCAAGGAGAGATGTCAGAGATGAGGTGATCAGCTTCTACCCCCATGAGTTGGCAACTAATGTGGCGGCTAGGGAGCAAGTTCTCGTCATCCCAGGTCTTATTGGCGGATGTACGACGAGCAGACTCTTAGTCGACACGGGGGCCTGCAAAGACATTCTGTTCTACAAAACCTTCCAGGAGATGGGTCTTTCCAACGAGCAGCTTGAAAGATATGATGGCAGGTTGGAAGGCTTCACAAATCATCGAGTCGACGCTAAGGGACAGATTGAGCTAGATGTTGACCTAGGTCAGCACCCTTACAGGGTTGTTTCTAAGGTAAAATTTATTGTGATAGATGTGAACAGTGACTATGCTGCTATCCTTGATATTCCTGGTCAGGTCGCACTTGGAATGGTAGCATCAATCCCCCATCAGCGAGTCAAATTCCCAACCCCTGCTGGAGTCGGCTGTGTACAAGGCACAGCTCAAGCATATCTAGATCATGTCCTACGAGAAAGAAAGAAAAGAGAACTGGAGATTGAAACGGCGGAAGGATACTTAAAGCTATCCCAGTCAGTCACCAAAACTACTCGACTGTCAACAATCACCAACGTGGAGGAGTCGACCTATCGCTCAAATGACGAGCTCATGGTTGAGTCGACACGTCACTCCGAAGCCACAGCGGTTGATCCAGATGTAGTTATGGTCGACCAAATCATCATAGGCAACCTATGCCTCCAGGTCGACAATAACTCGGGGGCCACCACCGATGAGATCGCTGATAAGCTAGATGACATGATAGCTGAGGAAGCTCCACATTTGGGGGCCGAAGAGAGGAAAAAAGTGAAGGAAATTATCATTGAGACCCTACAATTCAGGGATGGCCCTGAGCTAGAGGCTGTTGACGAGCTAGAATCAGTAATCACAAATCCCTCTTATCCGGAGCAGAAAATTCAAATAGGAAAGCAGCTATCAGATGAGGAGCGAGCAGAGATCGTTGAGCTTCTGAAAGAAAGTAATGATGTCTTTGCATGGCGAGTAGAGGACATGAAGGGAATCAAGGAGGAGGTCGCCGTTCATAGGCTTGAGGTCAACCCGACTATAAAGCCCAAACCCCAGAAATTGAGAAGCTTTGCTCATGATAAGGAGGAGGCCATAAAAGCTGAGGTACAAAAACTTTTGAGTGCAGGTATAATTAAAGAGGCCACTCATACAACATGGTTGGCCAATGTGGTCATGGTGAAGAAGTCAAATGGCAAATGGAGGATGTGTGTCGACTTCACCACTCTAAACCTTGCCTGCCCTAAGGACAGCTATCCTCTTCCTAGAATTGACAAACTTGTTGATTCCATTGCTGGCCACTCTACCCTCAGCTTCCTGGATGCTTACTCGGGTTACCACCAGATAAAGATGCACGAGGATGACGTTGTGAAAACAGCCTTCCAAGCATCTGGAGGCATATAGTGCTATAACATGATGTCGTTTGGATTGAAGAATGCAGGAGCAACTTATCAACGCATGGTAAACAAGGTCTTTGCTTCACAAATTGGCCGAAACATGGAGGCCTACGTCGACGATATGGTCATCAAAACTAAGACCAGACATCACGTGGTCGACCTAAAAGAAACATTCGCCAATCTGCGAGCAAACGACATGAAGCTCAATCCTAGCAAGTGTGTCTTTGAAGTAGCAGCTGGCAAGTTTCTTGGCTTCATGGTGTCCCAGAGAGGCATAGAATCTAACCCTGAGAAGATCAAGGCTCTAGTCGAGATGAAGGAGCCTACAAGTATAAAGGAGATGCAGCGACTTAACGGCAGGGTGGCAGCCCTAGGTCGTTTTATATCCAAGTCAGCTGAAAGGTATCTCCCCTTCTTCAAATCATTGAGGGGGACGAAAAACTTTGAGTGGACGGCCGAATGTCATTCGTCGTTCCAACAACTCAAAGAATACCTTGCTACTCCCCCACTATTGAGCAGCCCGACTACTGGTGAGACCTTGTTCGTGTATCTGTCTGTGGGAGACGAGTCCGTGGCTGTAGTCTTGGTTAGAGAAGAGGAAGGTCATCAAAGGCCAGTTTATTATGTTAGCAAGGCCCTATCAGATGTAGAGGGCAGATATTACAATGCAGAAAAGGTCGCATATGCTCTAGTCGTAGCCTCAAGGAAGCTGTGAGCTTATTTCTTGGCTCACCCTATAGTAGTGCAGGTGCTCACAAATGCCCCCCCTTAGAAAAATTCTTCATAAACCAGAAAGTTCAGGTCGCTTACTCAATTGGTCAATTGCCCTCACGGAATTCGACATCGAGTATCGACCCCGAAAGGCATTGAAAGCTCAAGCTCTAGCTGATTTTTTGGTCGAGCTGACGTTCACCAAGGAAGATAGCGAGGTACAAGCCCAGAAAGGGAAAGTCAAGGGGAAGGAGCCAGAGTCCCAAGTCGTCATCAACTTACCCGACGATTGTTGGAAAGTCTACTCGGATGGGTCAGCAACCAAAAGTGTCAGTGAAGCTGGGATAGTTCTGATCGAGCCTGAGTCTGGAACAGTGTATGAGGAGTCGCTAAGGTTCAAGTTTGAGGCATCCAACAATCAGGCAGAGTATGAGGCCTTAGTGGCAGCCATTGAGTACGCCCAGTGCTTTGGAGCGACTAAAATCATGGCCTATTGTGACTCACAGTTGATAGTCAACCAGGTCCGAGGAGAATACGAGGTGTTGAACTCTACTCTAGTCAAATACCACGACCTGGTGAGGAAATTGACAAAGAATTTGGAATTTTGGGGAATTCAGAGGATTGATCGAGAAGACAACGACTTAGCCGACCTACTCTCAAAACTGGCCACATCAGATGAGCCACATGAAGAGCCCATCTCCTACCTTGAGAGCCCAGCTTATGAAAGGGTTCAGATTCAATGTGTGGAAAACACTTCAAATGAGAAGTGCTGGATCGAGGAGATGAAAGCATACCTGGAAAGTGGCGAGCTCCCCGAGGACGAGAAGAAGGCTCGAGCTGTCAAAAAGAAAGCTCCGAGATATGTCATCCAAGGAGGCATGTTGTTCAGAAGATCATATACCAGGCCCTTATTGAAGTGCATTCATCCTCAAGAAATCACACAGTTGATGCATGAGGTTCACAGTGGAATTTGTGGTGGACACCCGGGGGCCAGGACTCTAGCCGACAAATTGATTACTCTGGGATATTATTGGCCACATATGAGAGCTGACACTCATGACTTTGTGCAGCAGTGTGACCAATGCCAAAGGTTTGCCAACCTACCTCATCTGCCTACGACTGAGCAAACCCCCGTGATTGCAGCTTGGCCATTTGACATGTGGGGCGTCGACTTAATTGGACCCTTCCCACCCGCCCGAGGAAATTGCAAGTATGTGATCGTTGCAATCGACTACTTCACCAAGTGGGTCGAAGCTAAACCACTAGCTCGCATAACAGAGGAAAATGCAATCAACTTCATTCACGACTTCATTTGGTGTAGATTTGGGTTTCCTCGAGCCATAGTATCAGACAATGGCTTACAATTCTCAAGGGCTTTCGAAGCAGAAATGACTCGAGTAGGGATCAACCATTGGCAGTCATCTGTCGCCTATCCTCAAGGAAATGGGCAAGTCAAGCAAAGAAATAAACTCGTCCTATCCGCACTAAAGACAAAGCTTGGTGGGTCGACGTAACAATTGGTTGGACGAACTCCCTCGCTCTTCGGGCGCTCGTACAACCACTGGGGCCTACGGGGAAACCCCATTCGCTCTCACATATGGATCAGAGGCCATGGCACCCGCTGAACTCAGATTTCCTACTGCTAGAGTGACTTTCTTTGATCAAGAACAGAATGACACTAACAGATTGATCGACCTGGATTTAGTCGACGAGAAGCGAGACACAGCTTACCTTCGAATGGTCAACTACAAGCAGCGAACCAATAATTACCACGACAAGAGGGTAAAGATTAGATCATTCCAAGTAGGAGATCATGTGTTGAGCTAAAACATCCTTGGCACGCCACCCATCTTATCAAATACTACTTCTAGTTCAAATTGGTAGTTCAGTTCAGAGTATGTACAGTTGCAAAGTTTGAAGTTATCATAGTTTTAGTCGATGTAAGCATATTTCTACTTCAATAAAAGTCACAGTTCTACTCGATCAAAACGTGCTGTTAAACTAACCTCAACAAGCTCGACTCTTAGTCAGCTTCGTTTTAATGAGCTCGATTCTTAATCAGCTTAGTTTCTTCAACAAGTTCGACTCATAGTCGACTTCGTTCAACAAGCTCGACTCGTAGTCAGCTTCTTCTTAACGAGCTCGATTCTTAATCATCTCAGTTTCTTTAACGAGTCCGACTCATAGTCGACTTCGTTCAAAGAGCTCGACTCTTAGTCAGCTTTATCAGCTCGATCCTTAATCAGCTGAGTCCTATTTACAAGTCCGACCTTAGGTCGACTTCGTTCTTATAAGCTCGACCCTTGGTCAGCTTTGGTCTCTTGAAAACAGGTTCAACTTTGAGTCAACCTAACACTTAGAGCGACCCATTTGTCCTATTACTTCTAGCTCGACATATATATGCTGAAATTAAAAGCATAAAACATACAAGGATATGAAGTCGGCTATGACAGTAAATAAATAAGTCTCCCAAAAGGCGGGACAAGACTTGAGAAAAATAAAGTACGAAGTTTCATGCCTCCCAAAACAGGGCCAAGGCATTTAAATAGCTAACAAGACAAAAAAGCAAAAAATTGTTTTGGGGCTTGTCCTTTACATCCTCAACACAAAAGCAACCTAAGAGACCTGGCCAGCGTCGGTCTGACCATCATTGGTAGTCTGCCCATCCACATCGCCTTCTTGTTGTTGTGGGCTCAGGGGTTTACCCGACTCGGAATATACTCGCTGCTCGGGCTCGTCGTCTTCCTCCATATCATCTGCATCCTCCATTTCTTGGAGCACAGTATCAAAGTTTCGAGGAGCTAATTCAGGGGCAACCCAAGGCTCACAGGCTTCTTCTTGGTCCTCCTGGGCAATAAAGGCTAAATCATTCTCGGTATAAGGCACAAACGAGTGTCCCCCTCGAGCTGTCATACTGAGGCTCACGCGCCCAGCGAGCTAGCTGCTCTAAGGAGACATCAGAAGTGGGATCCACTATAGCTCGACGTGCCATATGTCATTTGCCCAAATCCAGGAAGTCCCCTGCTTTAGCAACAACGGCGTTGTAGAAGTCGTCTCCATCCTTGAACCTCTCAACAGCATCAGGACCAGCCTTCTCTAGATCCTCCTTCCATTTAGCTCGAGCAGCGTTGTGCTCTTCATTAAGCTCTGCCAAAAAGGAATCTTTATCTTTGAGGAATTTGGAGACGGTGGCGAGCTCGACCTTTGTCTTCTCATGAGCAAGACGCTCAGCGTCCCTTTCAGAGGTCACCTCTTCAACTTTGGCCTTAGCAGCTTCCAGATCTTCAAAAGCTTTTTTCTTCACCAACTCTTGAGCATCGAAGGAATTGTCGAGATCATTGTATTTTTCTCTCAGGTCGGCCAACTCCTGAGACTTCTTGGAGTAGTCTTTCAGAGCTTGCTTCTCCCTCTCAATGGAGGCCCTCCAAGAACTCTTCACTTGCTCGACCATGGTAAGATGACGCATTAAAGAAAATCAGAGAAGTCTTAGCTCGGAACTTAAATTGACTGATTAAAAGAACAAGCGACTAAAACAGAAGGGGAAGGTTAAAGATTACCTCACTGTGCACCATCCCAGAGCGAGCTGAGAATTCTTCAGGGGTGATCCCCTTATCAGCAAAGTGAGCTAGAAGGCCGACATCAATGGCCCTCCTGACCACGACCTGGCCCAAGCTCATATCTGGGTAACGGTGATGGATGTATTTTATACATCCAAATTATGTCCCTAAAATTCTATTTATTGTGAAATCCTGAGTAAAAAGTGCTTTTAATTTGTGTTTGTTAGTGTTTGTGTTAGACAGGGAAATGGGTGATTTTTGGCAATTTTATTTGAAGAAAAGATGAAATTCTGAGCAAAGCAAACTTTGGGAGGACCTAGAGGGAATATCTCAGCATTGGGCTTGAAGGGAATTAAAAGAAAGAGTTGATCCATAATGGGCGAACGCCCTTTAGCTCTGTGCCCGGCGCCAATGTATAGGCCGTGGCCATACGGCGGTCGCCGTATCTCCATGGGCGGTCGCCCTTAGCCACTTGGCCGGCCAGCTTCCTCAGCATCCAAGGCCACGTCCTGCTGGCTTCCTCCATGGGCCTCCTTGTTTGTTCTTCCGGGCTTTAAGCTTTGCAAAAAGCCTTTTTCTTAGCCTGGTTCCCTTGGTGTATATAGGGAAAGTTGTTTTCATTTTTTTAGGGTTATGATTATTGTGGGAAGAACAAAAGGGAGGCAAGAACTTAGAGAGAGAAAGTTAGAGGTTTTGTGATTTTCTTCAATCAAGATAAGTGGTTTTATGTTTGTATTAATTAGTTTTGTGTATTTAATGCTTAATATGAGTAGCTAATCTTTTAATTTCATGGATTGGGTAGTAATTTAGTCACTACTTATGTTATGTCATTGATTACTTTATCTCATTAATTGATATCTTGTTCATCTTTGCTCTTTTATCAAAGTTTATTGGATTAAAGTGTGGTTGATTCCTATTTTCTTCCTTTTAACTTATTGGGTGTCAATGTCTTATATTGATTTGAGGATTTTTGACTTAGACTTTTGCTAGATGATGAAATTTATGGGTGTTCTTGATTGATACTCAATGGGTTTTGGTTCAAAAAATCTTTAAAACTTAAAGCTTTCCTTTTTAATCACTTGGACTTGATTTGCGATAAGTGATTGAATAGAATTGAAGAGATTGAAATCCGGCGGCCTTACCGTACCAATCTTGCCTTTAGTGATTGAACCCAAGATTGAAATTAATATATTTTTCTATATCAATGGCATAGTATTTTGTGATTAAATGAAATCCAATCCATGGAATCCTCTGTTATTATTGTTTTTACTCTCCATTTGAATTTGGTCTCTTTGTTTACTTGCTATTCCTAGATTTAATTCTAATTCTTGATCTTTGTAGTTGTTAGTTTAATCAAAAACAAACCCCCCCCTTGGTTACCTTTCCTTTGTATACTGTTTGAGTTAACTTGGTCATACACATAGTCCTTGTGGTTCGACCCCTACAATAGTATATTGCTACAAGTTGGCACTCGTTCTTGCGAGGGTTTTATAACAAGAAGTGGGTAGAGAAATAATATTCATCAAGTTTTTGGCGCCGTTGCCGGGGACTTGTGATCTTGAACAAGTTAGTTTGGATAGTTTATGTTTGGGCGTCGTTCCTTGAACCCCTTGTTGGCTCAAGCAAACAACGCCATAGATAGATTCGAGAGGAGCTTAACTCCTACTCGTGGTTCCGGAACGGAGTCAGATACTTCCATTTCTGGGCTTTTTGAGGAATTAAGTGAAGGTAGCAATTCTTTTGAGGTAAGTAATTCTTCCACCGGAAGAAGAAGAAGATTTAGAAATGGCGTAAGAGGTACCCCAGACCAATTACGAATGACTTTCTTAGACCAAAGGTTGACACCGCCATCTCTTGCATTGTCCTCACCGAGGCGGCAAAGAATCATGAGATAAAAGGGCAATATTTTAGCATGTTGCCTAACTTTTATGGGCTCCCTTCCGAGGATGCCCTAAGCTTCTTAAAAGAATATCTCATGATTTGTTTCAGGCTTTCCGGACGAGCGGGTGTCACCGAAGAGCAATTAAGGCTTAAGTGCTTCCCTTTTGCATTGAAAGGGGCGGCAAAGAATTGATTGATGTACCTTCCCCCTACTAGCATAACAACATGGGTACAATTGCATGATGCTTTTCTTAGGAAATATCTCCTCATTCCCTTTTAGGAAACATTAGACAAAAAATCATTACATTTCAACAAGATCCGGGAGAGGCCTTTCATGAGGCTTGGGATAGATTTAAGATGCTTCTTATGCAATGCCCCCATCATAGCTTTCCCTTGCCAATTTTGCACCAAACTTTCTATGATGGTTTGAATCCCACGAATCAAACTATGGTGGATAATGCGGTGGGGGCAATCTAGGCTACAAGACCGGGATGAGACCCAATCGCTTTTTGAAATGTTGGGAGCCAATTCTCAACAAAAGGGTACTAGGGGTAGAGGAATGCATGAGTTGAATTCTAATGATGATATGGCTAGGCAGATGGCCATTTTGACACAAAAAATTGATAAATTGTCTATGCAAGGTGCTTCTTCTTCAAATGCTAATGTAATTAATGATAGTTGTGCTTATGGTTGTGGAAATTCCCATGCTACTCATGATTGTCCAAATGGTCCGATGTTTGGTAATGAACAGGTGAATGCCATGCAAGGTGGGTATGTGCAAGGCAATCAAGGATATGACCAAAGATCTCCTCAATTCAACCATGGCAATCAAGGATATGGGCAAAGGCCCCCTCAAAATAATCCTTATAGCAACTCATACAATCCGGGGTGGAGAAATCACCCAAATTTCTCATGGGGAGGCAATCAACAACAACAACAACAACAACACAACAAGCCTCTCAACCAACAACCTCCCTCCGGATCGTATGAGCAAAAGAAAGAGCCATGGGAAATTGCCATGGAGCAAATGAGGGCGGAAAGTCAACAAGAAGCTAAGAATCATGATGCGGCCCTTAAGAAGTTGGAAACCCAAATTGGTCAATTGGCGGAGGCCCTCCAAAGTCACAAGCCCGGAACTTTTCCAAGCCAAGGGCATCAAGCGAAGGCAATAATCACACTTCGGAGCGGAAAGCAAATAGGTGAGGAGGTACTTTCTCCTACTTCTTCCCCCTCCCCTAATGATATGCATGATGAAGTTTGTGTTAAGGATAAGTGTACAAATGAATTGGGGGAACATTCCATTACTACTTCTCCAACCGCCAATGTTCCAACCCCCAATGCATATGTACCTCCCGTACCGTTTCCTGGGAGATTTCTAAGGAACAAGATGGACCAACAAATGAAAGAGTTGATGGACATGTTCTCGAAGGTGAACATCAACCTTCCATTGTTGAATGTCATAAAAAATGTGCCGGCTTATGCCAAGTTCTTTAAAGAAATCAATTCTCGGAAACTTAAGTATGGGAAAGATGAAAAAGTTTTAATGGGAGAAAATGCTAGCGCCGTGGTAAAACATTGTCTTCCACCTAAGTTGAAAGACCCCGGAAGCTTTGTAATTTCCATCACTTTGGGGGATTCAAATAAGGTGAAAGCTATGCTAGATCTTGGTGCTAGTATCAATTTGTTGCCTCATTACATGTATATTGAGTTGGGTTTGCCCGAGCTAAAACCCACCACAATGGCCTTACAACTTGCCGACCGCTCTATCAAAAGACCTTTAGGCATTGTGGAGGATGTTTTAGTTCAAGTGGGTTCTTTTATTGTTCCCGTTGATTTTGTTGTGTTAGAAATGCCGATGAGTGTAGGTAATGGCCGTGATTCACCCATCTTGCTTGGGCGTCCCTTTATGGCCACAACCAACACCATCATAAATGTAGGAAATGGGACATTGTCTATGGAGGTAGCTAATGAGAAAATCGAAATTTCGGTTTATGATGCTATGCATAACCCCATAGATGATGAGAATTCGGTTAACTTTCTTGATCTAGTTGAAGAGTGTGTCAATGAGATTATGTCGTATGATAGAGATTGTGAGGAAATTGAGAGATTGTTGAATGGCTGTGAGAATAATAGGGATAATGTGGGTTCCCACTTGTTGGCCATTGAAGATAAGGTCGATGAACATCATCCTTGTGATGGCCCATATCACACCCTAGGCCACTTCAATGAGAGGTTGGCGCCATCGGTTGAAATTCCCCAATGCTTGAGTTAAAAACACTACCTTCAAACTTGAGATATGCTTTCCTAGGAGAGAATGAGACCCTTCCCGTAATCATTGCTTCGGACTTAACCCTAGAACAAGAGGCCCAATTGCTAATAGTGCTCCGAAAGCACAAAGAGGCCATAGGGTGGACTTTGAAAGACATCAAGGGAATTAGTCCCTCAATGTGCATGCATAAAATTCATCTTGTGGAAGGGGCAAAACCATCTAGGGAAAGGCAAAGGAGATTGAACCCTCACATGGAGGAGGCGGTGAGAAAAGAAGTGCTTAAACTTTTAGATGCGGGTATCATTTACCCGGTAGCCGAGAGTGAATGGGTAAGCCCGGTTCAAGTGGTGCCCAAGAGAGGTGGAATCTCAGTTGTTCAAAATGACAAGGGTGTAGAGGTTCCAATCCGGGAAGTGACGGGTCTTCGGATGTGTATTGACTTGAGGAAGTTAAATGCCGCCACAAAGAAAGACCACTTCCCATTGCCCTTCATTGATCAAATTTTAGAAAGATTGGCGGGTCGCTCCTACTATTGCTTCTTGGATGGTTTCTCGGGATATAACCAAATCCCCATTGCTCCCGAGGACCAATCCAAAACCACCTTTACTTGTCCATTTGGTACTTTTGCTTATAGGAGAATGCCCTTCGGGCTTTGTAATGCACTGGCGACCTTTCAAAGGTGCATGACCTCCATTTTTCCGACATGATTGAAAGGTGTGTTGAAGTGTTTATGGATGACTTCTCCGTTTTTGGAGATAGCTTTGATTGTTGCCTCAAGAACTTGACTTCAGTTTTAAAAAGGTGTTGTGAAACCAACTTGACTCTAAGTTGGGAAAAGAGTCATTTTCTTGTTAAGCATGGGATTGTGTTGGGGCATATTGTGTCAAGTAGGGGGATAGAAGTAGATAAAGCTAAAATAGATGTTATTGCTAAACTTCCCCTTCCCTTTTCGGTCAAAGGAATTCGGAGCTTTCTTGGGCATGCGGGTTTTTATAGGCGTTTTATAAAAGATTTTTCAAAAATTTGTAAGCCTTTATGTAACCTACTTGCCAAGGATACCGAATTTGTTTTTGACCAAGATTGTTTGAATGCTTTCAATGCGCTTAAGGAAAAGTTGACAAGTGCTCCCATCCTCTCTAGTCCCAATTGGTCTCATCCTTTCGAACTTATGTGTGATGCATCCGACTTTGCCATTGGGGCGGTCTTGGGACAAAGAGTGGAAAAATTACCTCATGTAATCCACTATGCTAGTAGGACCTTAAACGATGCTCAATCGAACTACACCACAACTGAGAAAGAGTTTCTTGCGGTGGTGTTTGCTTTAGAAAAGTTTAGGTCATACTTGCTAGGGTCTAAGGTAATCATTTACTCGGACCATGCGGCTTTGAAATACTTGATTAACAAAAAGGATGCTAAACCTAGACTTTTAAGATGGATGCTTTTGCTTCAAGAGTTTGATATTGAAATTAGAGACAAGAAAGGGTCCAAAAATGTAGTGGCGGATCACTTATCTAGGTTAGAGGACCATGCTTTTCATAATATTAATGGAGAAGTGATTCCGGTGAATGAGAACTTTCCGGATGAACAACTCCTTGCATTGAATGTCCATGAGCCTTGGTATGCGGATCTAGTGAACTATATTGTGTCTAATTTGATGCCACTCCACTCCACAAAAGACCAAAGACGAAAGTTTAGGTCGGATGTGAAGAATTACATTTGGGATGACCCCTACTTGTTTATGATTTGTCCCGATAAGCTTTTGAGAAGGTGTGTTCCCGAACATGAACAAGAAAGTGTGCTTAAATTTTGTCATGACCTCCATTGTGGTGGTCACTTTAGTGGCCAAAAGACCGCGAGGAAAATCTTCCAAGCGGGACTCTATTGGCCCACAATTTTTCGGGACTCCTTTCATTATAGCAAAAGATGTGATAGGTGTCGAAAGAACAGGTGGCATTGGTAAGAAAAATGAGATGCCCCAACACTATAATCTTGTTGTTGATATTTTTGATGTTTGGGGCATTGATTTTATGGGTCCATTTCCCCCGTCCCATGGTTTTGTGTATATTCTTGTTGCGGTTGATTATGTTTCTAAATGGGTGGAAGCTATTGCCACCCGGACTAATGATGCTAAAGTGGTTGCAAAGTTTGTTTGTGAATGCATCTTTAGTAGGTATGGAGTTCCAAAGGCAATCATAAGCGATCAAGGTACTCACTTTACCAACCGGCTCTTCAACAAGGTCTTGAAGAAATATGGGGTGGTCCACAAGCTTGCCACCGCCTATCATCCTCAAACATCCGGGCAAGTTGAAGTGAGCAACCGGCAAATCAAAGCCATTCTTGAAAAGACGGTTAGACCCAACCGAAAAGATTGGGCCATCAAGCTTCATGATGCACTATGGGCCTACCGAACCGCCTACAAAGCTCCCATTGGAATGAGCCCATACCGAATTGTATATGGGAAGGAATGCCATTTGCCCGTGGAAATGGAACATAGAGCTTGGTGGGCCATCAAAGAGCTCAATATGAATTTGGATGCGGCGGGAGAGGAAAGAATGCTAACTTTGAACGAGTTGGATGAGTTGAGGCAAGATAGTTATGCTAATGCCAAGACTTACAAGGAGCGCACCAAGAGATACCACGATAAACACTTAAGGCCGAAAGAATTGAGGCCGGGTCAAAAGGTGCTCCTATTCAATTCAAGGTTGAGACTCTTCCCCGGAAAGTTGAAGTCCAAATGGACGGGTCCTTTTGAGGTGGTGACGATCTTCCCACACGGAGCGGTGGAGCTCAAAAATTTGGGAACAGGTAACTTGTTTAAGGTGAATGGCCATCGTGTGAAGCCTTATTTTGAATGGGTATCAATTAATGATGATTTAGAAGTTTTGGATCTTGTTGACCCGGAAGGGGTCAACTTATTCTTTTGGGCTTGCCGTCGAGCTAAACGACCAAAAATAAAGCGCTCGTTGGGAGGCACCCCAACATGGTATGAATTTAATTGCTTTTTGTTTTCATTTCCGTCTTTCATTTTATGTTGTTTACGTTTCTTTTCATCCCCTCCCGAATTTGAATTCTGCTTTCTTTTGGTTTTCACGCCATGAGGACATAGCAATAGTTAGGTTTGGGGGTGATAGTATTTTTATCTAAAAAAAAAAAAAAAAAAAAAATCGAGTCAAATTGTGTCTTCCTCTCATTTATTGAGGGGAAATGTTTGAACTACGGTGACCTGAGCCTATTTCAATGAGTAGTCCGCTCATTGTTTTGGGGATATAGGCAACCTTCGGTGCGGTCAACTTTTTTACCAAAGTAGAGTAGTTAGTTTTGTTTAAATTGTTGAATTATTGAGTCATCCGAAAGGATCTCCCCGAGTTTGTGGGTTTATAGGGGAGTGTTTATAGTGTCACCCTCGAAAAACATTTTAATTTTATGTCATTTTTATTGTGCATCTATAGGTATTATGCTTTGGTTTGGTGTTTTGTTTGGTGATGTGCAGAAATTCTAAGTGAGTGAGCTGAAAAGAAAAATCAAAAAAAAAAAATGAATGGGCGACCGCCAAACCATCAGCCCACAGCGCCCATAGGTAGGCCGAGAGCAATCGGCGATCGCCGTTCCTCAATGGGCGAACGCCCCACCTACTCGGCCCCCAATGGGCGAACGCCAAGGCCATTTTTGCCCAGCGCCATATTCATGCCGAGGCTATACGGCGGTCGCCGTTTCAATGGGCGGTCGTCCTTCTCCTCTTGACCGGTCAAAATTGGCCCAAAACCCTTGATTTTGCTCACTCCCTCTCTCTCTTCTCACGGTTAACGCACCACCCCCTTTCTCTCTCTAAATTTTCGAATTTCTCCTCTCTCTCTCTCTAAAATTCTTCCCTTCTCTCTTCAAATCTACCCAACAAAGCTCAAAGTCTTCTTCTCCTCACCATATACTCCCCCTAGCCGAAATCTCAGCCCTAATTCTTGAATTTTGAAGCCACATTTGAAGAAATTGTCCAAGTGGGAGAAATGAAGGTGGGTTTGTGAATTTCGTGTCTCTTTGCTCGGATTAATGAAGGATTCTTGAAGGGAAGCAGCTCTATTCCATACTCCATTGTTTCCGGTCATCTCCTTTCACTCCGGCGATTTTTCCGGCCAAATTCCGGCGACTTTATCCGGCGAATTTTTTGTAAGACTCAAATTTCTCCCTCTCTTTGCATTTTAATTCTTTGGGACTTGGTAGACAATATGAGTAAATTGCAAAAGGCTAGCAAACCCATTCCCCCGGGTCTTCCACCTAGGGATAAATCGAAATTTGTGGGAGCTATGGCCGAGGACCATTTCAGGTCTTGGGAGATTGTAAAAATGAATGTTGAGCCAGGCTTTGATTTTACGGAATGGACCTTGATGACATTGTGGCAAGGTACAAATGGCAACATCTCGGATCCAAGCTTCTCAATGCGGGTCTACTATTTTGGTGAGAGAATTCTATGCAAATCTGCCGGAGCTAATAATGTTAGGGGACGATCGGAAATCCCGAGTCAGGGGCAAAAGTGTTGATTATTACGTGGAGACGATCAACAAGTTTTTAAAATGGAAAGTGACACTCCAACTAGGGAATGTCAATTCACTAAAGCGTTGAAATCAGTCAACAGAAATAATTGGAAATCGACGATGAAGGATTTGATTGTTCCCACTTTCGGAGCTCTTGACCCAAAAGTTGTGGCCAAAGGGAAAGTGGCAAAGTCGTGTGATCTGCCCAGGTCTTTGAAGTTCTTGCACCGCTTTATTTGTGAAAGAATCTTGCCGAGTGGGCATGATCATGAAGTGAACTGGAAGCGGGCATTGCTTTTGCATTTGTTATGGCCGGGGAATATGTTGATACGGCCGGAGTTATTCATGATGAAATTAGCGAACGACGGGTAATTTAAGCCACCCAACTTCAATTTTCCTGCTGTTGATCACCGCTTTGTGCTAAAGGGAAGGTGAATATGACCGGTGGGGAGTGAATAAGGATTTGAGGTGTTCGGGAATGATCAATGTGAAAACTTTTGTAGAGAAGAGCCACCCAAAACAGAGCGGAGAGGGGTCCTCTAAAAGAAAGAAAGTGGTCGTAGAAGAGGAAGAGAGTGAGGAGGAGGAAAGTGAGGTTCCCGATAGGGAAAGAGTAGAAGCATGGAGAGCAGAGATGAGCTCTCAATTATCTCTTTTGAGGGGGGAGTTCGGGGAATTGAGGGTGGAGGTTAGCGGGATGATTCAAAGGCAAACGTCCGAGTTTGCGGATGCCCGTGCGTGGAGGGCACAAGAATCGGCGGATGCCCAAGCTTGGAGGGCCCAACAATCTGCGGATGCCCAAGCTCATTGGGCCCGCCAAGAGAGTCTCCTTCAGCAATATTTTGGCCAGCAAGCTCCTCCGTATCCCCCGCCCCAGTGATTGGTTGAGGTGCACCCGCCCTTTTTACTTTCCATGTCTACGTGCATTGGGGTCAATGCATAATTTAGGTTTGGGGGTGTGGGTGTTTATTTGATTGGTTTTGCTTTGTGTCTGCTATCACCATGCTATTATTATCTAGCATAGTTAGTGTAGTTTAAAGTAGTGTTAGTTATTTAAAAAAAAAAAAAAAAAAAAAAAAAAAATAGAAAAAAAGAATTTGTTGTCCATTTTTGCTAAATTTTGAGGTTGCCATTGAAGTCAATGATGATATGAGAAATGTATTTTGTATTGCCATTTTGTGTGTTGTCATGTTGGGAATTGAAAGCATATTGAATCATTTAAACCTTAGATTGCACCATCATCATTTCACTTCCATTCTTGTCCGGATCATTGTCATTTTGCCTAAGTACTTTTATAGGATCATTTTGTCATTTTCGGGGTTGCTAGAACATGATTGCACAATTGCTAATATCAAGTCAAATAGGCTAGTGAATATTGGGGCATGGCTTGAGTTGGTCAACTTAGGAAATCTTGGCTTGTATTGTATCGTAAATAGGGGGCAAGTATAAAGTTATGTATGTTAAAAAAAAAATAAAAAAATTAAAAAAAAAAATAGAAGAATAAGTGTCGCGTTAAGAAGAGGAAAGGAATGGCAAGGATTAAAGAAAAAGCACGAGAAATATCAAAAAAAAAAAAAAAAAAAAGTTGAATCCTTGAGTACCGATTCCCGCTCCGAGAATGATTAAACATTCTTGTACCTACGTGACACAAATAATATGTTTAGCGGTTCAACTTGTCCCCCTATCTTTGAGTGTTTGTAAGTGACCAAGGAAGAGTTTTGTAGTGAGGATTCATTGTAATTGTAGTGAACTTCCTAAGCCATGTTCCCAATATGATTAGCGGGTTAGCAATTGTGTAAGAGTGCCTATGGACACCTTTTCGTATGCTTTAGTGTATATTCATCCTCTTTTGAGTTAGGACATGACAAAACGACCCTATAACGGGATTTAGGTTGGTGACAATGATCCAAAACATCAATTCCATTCACCGGCTAAGATGAAAATCGAGGGTTGAATGATTCAATGTGATTATAATTTCTTGTTATGATGAACATGCATTATTGGTATAATTGGTGAAGTTTCTGAGACTTACATTGGGCAAGCTATGGCATTTTGGACAACGCAAAAACTTTGGGTTAATCTCTTTATTGTTGTTTGCTTCCTAGTAGTTATTGTTTAATTTTGTGGTGTTTTATTTTACTCGGGGTCGAGCAAAAGATAGGTTTGGGGGTATTTGATGGATGTATTTTATACATCCAAATTATGTCCCTAAAATTCTATTTATTGTGAAATCTGAGTAAAAAGTGCTTTTAATTTGTGTTTGTTAGTGTTTGTGTTAGACGGGAAATGGGTGATTTTTGGCAATTTTATTTGAAGAAAAGATGAAATTCTGAGCAAAGCAAACTTTGGGAGGACCTAGAGGGAATATCTCAGCATTGGGCTTGAAGGGAATTAAAAGAAAGAGTTGATCCATAATGGGCGAACGCCCTTTAGCTCCTGTGCCAGCGCCAATGTATAGGCCGTGGCCATACGGCGGTCGCCGTATCTCCATGGGCGGTCGCCACTTAGCCAGCGGGCCGGCTTCCTCAAGATCGAAGGCCACGTCTGGCGGCTTCCTCCATGGGCCTCCTTGTTTGTTCTTAGGGCTTTAAGCTTTGCAAAAAGCCTTTTTCTTAGCCTGGTTCCCTTGGTGTATAAAGGGAAAGTTGTTTTCATTTTTTTAGGGTTATGATTATTGTGGGAAGAACAAAAGAGAGGCAAGAACTTAGAGAGAGAAAGTTAGAGGTTTTGTGATTTTCTTCAATCAAGATAAGTGGTTTTATGTTTGTATTAATTAGTTTTGTGTATTTAATGCTTAATATGAGTAGCTAATCTTTTAATTTCATGGATTGGGTAGTAATTTAGTCACTACTTATGTTATGTCATTGATTACTTTATCTCATTAATTGATATCTTGTTCATCTTTGCTCTTTTATCAAAGTTTATTGGATTAAAGTGTGGTTGATTCCTATTTTCTTCCTTTTAACTTATTGGGTGTCAATGTCTTATATTGATTTGAGGATTTTTGACTTAGACTTTTGCTAGATGATGAAATTTATGGGTGTTCTTGATTGATACTCAATGGGTTTTGGTTCATAAAATCTTTAAAACTTAAAGCTTTCCTTTTTAATCACTTGGACTTGATTTGCGATAAGTGATTGAATAGAATTGAAGAGATTGAAATCCGGCGGCCTTACCGTACCAATCTTGCCTTTAGTGATTGAACCCAAGATTGAAATTAATATATTTTTCTATATCAATGGCATAGTATTTTGTGATTAAATGAAATCCAATCCATGGAATCCTCTGTTATTATTGTTTTTACTCTCCATTTGAATTTGGTCTCTTTGTTTACTTGCTATTCCTAGATTTAATTCTAATTCTTGATCTTTGTAGTTGTTAGTTTAATCAAAAACAAACCCCCCCCCTTGGTTACCTTTCCTTTGTATACTGTTTGAGTTAACTTGGTCATACACATAGTCCTTGTGGTTCGACCCCTACAATAGTATATTGCTACAAGTTGGCACTCGTACTTGCGAGGGTTTTATAACAAGAAGTGGGTAGAGAAATAATATTCATCAAACGGCGGCTCAAGCTATTGACTCCTATGAGAGGAGGGACATCGCTCAATCTCCTCATCTGGTCCTCAAGAGACTCTTTGGTAGGGGGAGAAGAGATTGGTGGAGGAAGTTGGCTCGAAGAAACTGACTTCCCTTTCTCAGATCGCAGCCTCTTCCTCGTATTCAGAGGTTGATCATCAGCATCTACCTCCAAGTCATCGTCCTCAACCAGCACAACATTCAGAGGGCTGGCCCCTGCCATCTCAGCTCCAGAGGTTGCAGCATTAGCCTCCTGAATTGGGTCGGAGCTTAGGCTTGCTCTAGCCGACCTGGTGGACTCGTCTCCTCCTTCATTAACGTCCATGGACTGAGTACCACTCTGCACAGGGTCCTCAGATTCAACCTCCTCCATTGGCACCATCCCAATGTTATCCTTGGACAGCAAGTTGGTTCTCATCTCAGCCTCCCTCTACCTGTTAACTCGAGCATTAGCAGCTCCATGAGCCTTCTTAGCTTTCTTCTTGTCAGAAACGCCAACATACGTCCCATATTTGTTTCTTGTTCGGGAGTCAAGACTGTAACAAAGCCAAAATAGCAAAATGTTAGATCGACATATAAAAGTTCTACATACGAGCAGAAGTTCTATGTACGAGCAAACTATGTGCGACCTAACCATCTCATGTGCGAGTTAACAACGACGAGCTAAGAGAAGAGCATGCAGTACAAAATAATTTATTATGCTAACAGATCAACAAGCAGGCAAATAATAGGCGAGTAAAAGGTTGCAGAATAAGGGTATCTTACCACCGACATGCTCCCCATTGTCCTTGCAGTAGTTGGCAGTCTTCTTACAACGTTGACACTTATCCTCAAATTTACCCAGGGCGTGGGTAACCCAGTCTGGATATATTGTGCCCCTACCAATGGGCACCAAGGGCTGCACTTCTCCCTCTCCAGCCATCATTCCGGCCTGGATGAAATTATACTTGGTAGTAATCAAACTCTCCCAACTGATGGGCCCCCTTGTCAGCTAATCGACACAACTTCTTATACAGGTCAAAATGCCAGAATGGCTCCCAATAGTCCCTCTCATCTATGGTTTCTGTTTCATCATTGGGTAAAGGAAACTCCCATCCCAACCTACTCTCTACCACCACTACGTAGGAGTTCCATCCACTTGCTTTGCTTGGGAGATTCGTGAAGAGTTTGGGATATTTGGGTTTAGAAGGGGTACTGATGCTCAGGTCCTCCCCACTATACTTAATACAAAAGAATTCCTTGAAGACCCTCATACAAGGTTCATATCCTAGAAACCTACAAACCATAGCAAAGCATACTAGAACCCTACAAGTATTAGCTCCGAGCTGAAGGGGTAGGGCATTAGCACACTCCAAGAACTCATTGATAAAAGGGTCAAGTGGCAACCTGAGGCCGGCTACAAATTGACCATAAAAGAAAGCTACCCTAGTGGCATCCTTGGTGTAGGTCGACCTAAACTGGGCCATGAAATCCTTTTGAGTATAGATGGTCACTCTATAGTCCTCCTTACTCACTTCACAGAAATCTCAGATCATGCTATACCTAGAGGGAAAATTCTTCCTTCCTCGCAACGGCCCGTGAGGAACATAGCCTCTCTCATTCTTCCCAGGCACGGCTGAATCATCAAACGCATCCACAATCCTGGGACCAGAAGAAGTAGATGCAGTAGCTCCACCTTGAGAAGCCATATCTGTACAAGAAGAAGGAGAAACAGGGGAGTCAGACCTGTGAACAATTTCAGTCGACCTACCTAAGGGCGACCTAGACTCCCCTGGAAAGCCTTTTCTGTTCCTATGGAAAGAGGGTTTCTCAACATCCCTAACATAAAACAAGGCTATGTGGTCGAGTAATTCGTGAAAGAGATGAAAAGTGACAATGTTCGAGTCATCAATTACTATATCTACAGTGCTTTCTCCAATGTGCAAACCTATTTCCCTAAAATTCAGCCCCCACCTTGACAAGATGGAGGCACATTCATCCATAGACATCTCTCTCCACTCACCGTTTACATTCTTATACACCCTACGATTAACAGTGCAATAGCCATACCCAGCTCCTGGTTCGCTACTGAAGGTTCTAGCCATGGCGAAAAACGGAAAACAACACGATAATCAAAACCCTAAGACAAGAAAAGAGAAGAATACCTTGCTTGATATCGGAATAAGAGAGTTGTAGCGGAGAACGAAGGTTGAATTTAATCAATGGCTTCCTTGCTATTTTCGCCGGGGATTCTCAGAGCTCAAAGACGGTAAGAATTCAAATCAAAAAAGGATTTTGGTATTTATATTTTCCAAAATTGGAAAGGAAAAAGGAAATTCAAAATTAATTTCCTAATTAAACAAGGAAGCGGTTTCCGAGGTGGACTACCAAGCGTCAAAATAGTAATGATGACAGAAAAACGGCGCTCCTTCATCTCTGACCGTTCATCGCCGACGTCCAGGATCGTGCCACGTCATCTATGGTCGACTAAACTTCAGAGCGAGTATCGACCTGCGAGTAACAATAATTTTCATTGAGTTTTCCTTAACTTCCTAGTCGACAAAGTCAACTCGAAAGTTGGGGGCCACTGAACATACCAAAAGTAGCGAGTTAGTCCAAATTAGTGAAGCCCAATCCTCAAAGTAACTATTGCCTCAGCATATCCAGTGGGCTAGGCCCAATCAATACATGGCCCAAAGCCCATCTCATGTATCAGTCGATTAAGTTCATTGTCTGACCTACCAGGTCCCGACCTAACTTAGTCCGACCTCAAGATCAAAGTTCTAATATGGGTACGATCCATGTTCTACCCGCCAGTCAGGTCGGCCATTCCTCAAATGGCGACCTCGACCTAATCAACAAGCGTCGACTTAACACTTTCAGGCACACATGTTCGAATTACTCCTATAACCGCATCCCTATATATCAGGGACCGTTACAAGCACGTTCACATTATTAATAACTGCCGCTAAAATCACGGAGCTCATGTAGCACCACCAAATATATAACGGTCATCACCTATAAATACATCATCACTACCAACGGTGAAAGGTAACTGCTATTTTGTTATCAGAATTCTATTATTCAGTACATTTTAGCTCTCCAATCATCAAATACTTACTCTCACGCCCGAGGGTCTAAGCCGGAGACACATCCGGCTAGTCGTGGGTTCTGATTTCAGGTCAAGGAGCCAAGTGATCAGTCCTGCCACGTGGAGGAAGATTGATAAGCACATTTCCTGCGGCATCACCTATGTATACTGCATATTCCCAACCCTGTAAGGTTTTAGGGATATGGTTAAATACAAGGAACGAAAAATACAGGGAGCCAAAAAAATTACCAAAATACCCATTTATATAATTTTTTATTTTTTTTTCATTTCATATCTTCCTCTCCCTCTCCCTCACCCTCTCTCTCGCCGTCCTTCTACCTCCTCCGCTTCCACCGCCGCTGCCATTAAATCACTCTTCAAACTCCCCCCAACCACCTCCAACAACAATCCCAGCACCAGTACTAGCACGGCCTCAAAAATCAAAACCTAATTTATTGAAATTAGCCGATCCCTAAATCAAAATGATCGATTTTTGCACCTTTGTTTATCATTACTCTTTAATTGCCGGATATACCGTTATCAAGATTTATTTTCTTTTGGAAGGAAATGATGGAAGTGAAATTTTTATTCTGGTTTTATTGCTGTTGTTCAGAGATAGTTTCTGTACTTGTGAATGTTATTATTGACTTAACTCTGGAAGAATTGTTGGGTTGAAATTTATTTAGGTTTACTGTGAACCCACGACGTCGAATTAGGCAGCATAATGGGGAAATTGGCAGTGGTGCATGGAGGACCAAGAGTAAACGCCCTAAATCAAAAATCGATCATTTTGATTTAGGGATCCGACAATTAAAGAGTAAAGATTTATTTTCCAAATAAGGGTAGTGTTGAAATTTTTCGTTTCCTGTATTTTTCGTTCCCTGTATTTAGTATTTACCGGTTTTAGAGTCTTACACCAAGTTTGCCGCTTAACAAGCTCAATCCGGACAGACGCGCGATCGCCCCGAAATTCTAGAGAAACGGCGCGATCGCGCCTTATGTACTACACGATTGCTCCCTAGTTGATGTTACAGGAATTAACGATTTGCTCTTTGTTTAATTCTCTAAATTGTTCCCAAGTTAGATTAAATCAAATCCAACAATTTTGATCTAAAATCTGAAATCTGGGATTGTTGAGTTTTGAATTCTATTGGATCATTGATTTGGTGTTAAAATTGGTTTTCAACAATGCATAATTTGGTTTTTGAATAGAATTGGCTTTTGAACAAATTTATAAGTTTTTTTTTCTTTTTATAATTCCTCGATTTGATATCGTGCGGTGATCGTTGGCGGTGGAATGGTGGTGATGCCACCGTGAAAATATATAACTCCGACATCAAAAAGTGGATTTCGATTGAACAAAATATTGAATTGTAAATGAGTGAATTACATCCGTACGGTCACATGTGATTTAATTGTGTTTCATCAGTGATTTCATTAAAAAAAAAACATAACTAACTAACTTTGAACTTCAAATTGACAAAATTTAAACATCAATCCCGATTGGCAACCCGTGTATCTTGGACCCAAATTTGTCATTTGCCTTAAAATGAATAGCGAAAACATTTGATAAAAAACATTTAGGGACATTTTAAAAAAAAAACATTTCATTTTGTGACAAAAATTCTTTAAGTTTAACATTCATTTGGGGATAAAGGGAGACAAAATTTTGCAAGTGACACAATTACCATGTCCTATTTTTGCAAATTGAAGTTATCATTCTAATAAAAACTTAAAATTGATATTGATATATCATTATAAAAATTACCAATAATACTTTTTAAATATTTATTAAGAATAATGAAATTAATTTAAAATTATTGTTCAGAATATTTTTATACTAACATTAAAACAATAGATAGATTATTTTGAGACATAATAAAATATATCTAACATTTCATAACTTGGAAAGAAGCTTGGCCATAATATTAATCTTGACGATTTATATAGATTGATGCACCTTTTTTTCAAGCTCATTATCAACTTGGGACTTGATTTGAGTAACCACTTAAATTGAGCCATGTTTTACAAATACTAACTTTGCACCTTTTATACAAGTCCATTATCAGTTGAACTTGAGACTAGATTTGAGTAAACAATTAGGCTCCGTTTGTATGGGGAGAAATATTTTTTAGAAAATGTTTTTCCCAATTTTTAGTGTTTGGTAAATATCGAAAAATAAAATCAAAGAAAAAGATTTTTCGAGTCAATGAAAAATGAGCTTGATTTCTAAAGAAAATGACTTTCTTACCTCTCTACCTAAGGAAGTTGTTTTCCGGAAAATATTTTCCTCATTTTTCTTTATTTGTATTGATTTTACCTTTCAAAAAGTTACTTTAATGAAACTATCAAACATCAGAAAATGTTTTCCGAAAAATGTTTCCTTAAGATTCACCAAACATCGAAAAATATTTTCCGGAAAGCATTTTCATTTTCCGAAAAATATTTTTCATAAAATTATTTTTCGGGAGTTATTTTCCCTGAAACAAACGAAATCTTGAATTAAACTATGCACTACAAATTAATAGCGATGAAGTCAGTTTTTTTTTTTTTTTTTTTTTTTTTTTTTTTTTTTTTTTTGAAACGGAAGCAAATATTTTGAAACCATCGATTGATCCGTATAATTGTATACTTTGCCTCATTTTCATTTTTTGTTTTGTGAATATTTTAATAAATAAATTCACTTTTTCTCTATCCATATTCATGGCTTTATGCATAAAGATTTTCTAACTATACTACTAACATGGTTTGTTTTGTTTTGGTGAAAATAACATGATTGGTTTCCTTAGTACTTTTTATTTTATTATTTCAGTATTCCCTCTATCCATTCGTTTCATTTCGGATAAAATTTTATTTTTACATTTGGTAGATATGAGAGTAAAAATTTCATTTTCAAATTAAGAATATTATTTTAAACAATTTTATCCTTATAATATACTCCCTCCGTCCCGCTACAAATCACACGCTTTCCTCATTGGGCGTCTCACTACAAATTACACACTTCCTAAAATAACAAAGAATCTTTAATATTCCACCCACTAATTCTCCCTCCTACTTTTTTTTATACTCACAACACCAATCAAATCACTATTTCCTACCCCACTTTCTCTCTCCAACCTCACTTTTCATACTCACAACATTTATATCATTATTTTTTTCTTAATCCACGCGTAAACAGTAAGTGTCTCATTTGTAGCGGGACAGAGGGATTTATTTTTAACTAGGATTTATTTTTAACTAGGAATCCATTTATGATATAAGGAGGAATAGTAGATAGATTACCAATTGATTTTTTTAAATAGAGCCTGATTTAAAATAATTTGCATTATGAGCGTTTCAATTGATTTAGTACGTTTCAAAATAGCAAGTTGACAATTATTATAATTACTGATAATCAATTATCATACTCACAACAACAATTTTCCTACTATTTTTCTCACTCTTTTTTTTTTTTTTTACTTTTTATACTCACAATATCTCTTTCGTTCATTTTTTACTATACATCACTATTTCTTAATTTTCATATCAGTTGAGAAAATTATAATTCGGATGGGAAGGGAGTAGGGATGGCCATTTACGGTTCCGATTCGAAACCGCCGATTTCGATTCCGAAAAAGTAGAAATCGGAATCGAACCGTTGGTTCACGGTTCATGGTTTCGAACTGGCGGTTTACGATTCGAAACCGGCGGTTCAACGGTTTATATATTTATTTGAATAGAAAAAAATGTTTTAGAATTTTTTTATTATTGATTTTTTTTTTTCAAAAAGTTATATAAAAAAGGATAAAAAAAAAACTAAGCAAATGTACTTATGAAAGTGAAAGAAAAGAGAGACAGAGTGACGGACCATCCTATATTTATTTTTAATTATTTTTATTTTTTTATTGACTACGAAATAATATTTTAGACTTTTTTTATTAGTGATTTTTTTTAGAAAAAGACATATAAAAAAGATAGAAAAAACTAAACAAATGAAAGTATATAGAAGAAAAGTCAAAAGAAGGACGGACTACCCTATATTTATTTTTTATATTTAAATTTTTTTTATTGACTAGAAAATAATAGTAATTTTTTTTTTACAAAAAATTATATAAAAAAAGATAGAAAAAAACTAAACAAATGAAAGTATATAGAAAAAAAGTCAAAAGAGGGACGGACTACCCTATATTTATTTTTTATTTTTAAAATTTTTTTTATTGACTAGGAAATAATATTTTAGACTTTGTTAATTAGTGATTTTTTTTTTACAAAAAATGTATATAAAAAAAGATATGAAAAAACTAAACAAATAAAAGTATATAGAAGAAAAGTCAAAAGAGAGACGGACTACCCTATATTTATTTTTTATTTTTTATAAATTTTTTATTGACTAGAAGATAATATTTTAGACTTTGTTAATTAGTGATTTTTTTAAAGAAAAAATTATATAAAAAAAGATAGGGTTTAGGGTATATGATATGAATTTTAGGGTAAATGATATAGAGTTTAGGGTTTAGAGGTTTAGAGTGAGGTACATTTAATTTTTATTGACTAGAAAATAATATTTTAGACTTTGGTTAGTAGTGATATTTTTTAGAAAAAGTTATATAAAAAAGATAGGGTTTAGGGTATATGATATGGGTTTTAGGGTAAATGATATAGGGTTTATGGTTTAGAGAGATGTTTAGAGGTTTAGACTTTAGAGTGAGGTATATTTATTTTTTATTTTCTTTTAATTTTTTATTGACTAGGAAATAATATTTTAGACTTTATTTATTAGTGATTTTTTTTACAAAAAGGTATATAAAAAAAAAGATAGAAATAAACTAAACAAATGAAAGTAAATAAAAGAAAAAAGGGACGGTTTCAGACGACGATTTTTGACGGTTCCGGTTCGACGGTTTCGGTTTAGGCGGTTCGAAACCGCCGGTTCACAGTTTTTGAAAATTAGAAACTGGAATCGGACCGCCAAACCGCCGATTACGATTCAGGCCGGATCCGATTTCGACCGATGCCGGTTCGGGATGGTTTCACGGTTGCAGGCTGGTCCGGTTTGGACATCAGGGAGTCCCTATTATAAATAAAATAAGACTATAAGGAGTAGGGATGACAATTTTGAACCGAACCGTGGATACCCGAACTGAATCGAATCGAAGTTGACGGTTATTAACTGGTTTGACTGGATATGGGGCGGATAATGGGGAATAATCAAAATGAAAAAGTGGGAAACGGTTTGATTTTGGTATTAGCATTACCCGCCCCATTACCTGAACCGAATGTTACCCGAACTGCTTATTTTAGTAATATAATTTTACCCTTATTCATATACTCCCTCCGTCCCGCTAATATTAGCACACTTTCCTTTTTGGGCGTCCCGCTAATATCCGCACACTCCCAAAAAGGAAACTTTATATTAATAAAATATTCACCCAACCCCACTCATTCTCTCTCCTACATTATTTTAATACTCACAACACCATTATAATTTATTACACCCTCCACTCATTCTCTCTCCACTCATTCTTTTACACTCACAACATTTTATTAAAATATCATATTCCTTAATTCCCACGCAAACAGTGTTTGTGCTAATACTAATGGGACGGAGGGAGTAAGTATTTTTCATGATATAAACATCATAATTGTTTTACCAGTATGTGTTAAAATCCTTATATAAATGTACTTGTAGACACCCAAATTTCGTACCCATATTTTATAGTTTTCTTATTGAAACAATGGAATTGTTTTCATTTTGCTATATTTCAAACGTTAATTGTTATTTATAGTTTTCTTATTGTAATAATCTAGTGAATTTTTCCTTATGTTTGGTGAATTGTGTCATACACAACTATTTAATTTTTTTGAGCTCTTATGAATGTGATTATATGAGTTTAAGTAGAAAAATTATCCTTTATCAAAGTTAATTTTTGAGTTTTTTTTTTTATCGCTAAAGTGCTTTAAAACAAAATACTATTAGTTTGACTAATTTCCCGCGGGGATCCCCGATTAACTGCTACCTGTGAGAAATGAGTATGGTATGAAAAATTGATTATCTGCTGGGGAATGGGGGCGGTTATGGGGCACAAAATTGAATTGGGAAATGGGGGTGGTACGAAATTACCATTCAAGAATTAACGCGTGTCAGAAATTACCTTTGATTTGATTTGATTTGATTTGATAAAGGATAATTTTTCTATTATTATTGCAAAAAAATAAAAAATAAAATAATAAAGTAAAAAACATAAAAAATAATAAAAAATAGTAATGGCTTTGGCCTCTGTCAGAAATTACCATTCAAGAATTAACGCGTGTCGTGAAATCCAATCTCCAAGAATTTCCCTATAAATGGCGGGAGGCTCTTCTCCGTCAAAATTTCTCAGACTCAATCATCTCTCCGCCCCTGTCGTCAACGTTATTTTGTATTGTACTCTCAAATCCCTTTAAAACCCTTCAATCGCGACGTGCCCCTTTGAAAATCCCCAAACCAGAAGCAGTGCACTCGCTTCGATTTCGCACGCCTTTCGATTTCTCTATCCTTCGATTCAAACTTCATTTCACCTTTAATGTGTTAGGGTTTTTCATAAACTAGGGTTTCTCATCGGACCGGCAATTGAAGTACTCGTCGGACCCTTTTTGTTTCGATGGAGGCTACCGCCGCTGCTCGCGGCGTTCCTCTTACGGTGCCACCACCTTCTCAGGCTTCCCGCAAAGAGTGGCGAGCTGTTTCCGAGCATTCTGTCCGTACCGACGGCAACGAGGTATTTCTCGTTTATACTTAAACCTAGTTGTTGCATTGCTAAAGTTAGGGTTTTGCTTCTTTGTTGTTGACTTGCATGTGAAAATTGTTATACATAGGACGTTGAGCACTTCAAGTTGGGGCAGTCGGATGAAAGATTGATATACGAGGTAATGATTATGATAGATTAAGGCAGGGTTGTGTTATTGGGTGAGATTGTTGTGTCTTTGGTGGAAAAATGAGAGTGATTTGGTTATTTGTTAAGGTGCATCATGGTAGCGAACTGGAGGATGTAGACTTTTGTTTAATTGCCATAATTTAATGTTCAAACAATGACATTTTGTAGCAGCAGCAGCAGCTTCATAATGTAGTGAAGCAAAGAGAGGATTTGCAGCACTTGGAAATTGATATCAAAGCGCGACTAGTTGCAAGATCGGAAGTCATGGAGATGCAGGAGAGCTTTGACTCTCAGATGAAAGAGCAGATAAATGCCAATGTCAAACTCCAGGTATTAGGTGTTTAATGTTCAGCGTTCTGCTTTTTTGTGTCATCTCTTCTAAATGTGTGAAAATGTAACTTGCATTACTTTTAATGTTGGGGTCTAGGAGCAACTTCATGAAAGAGAAAAAACCATACATGAATTGGAAAGGACAATGGAAGAAAAAGAAAAAGAGCTAAACGCATTTAGATTAGACCACGAAGCGGTGAGTTTTGTTTCTATATTATATTTAATTTATGTATATACGTTGATTTTCTTGGTTAGCAGGAGCTTTATATTATCTTCTTGTCCAGGCATGGGCTAAAGAGGATCTTTTGAGAGAACAAAACAAAGAACTGGCAAGTTTTAGGTACACATTCTCATTTTTACTTCAATGTTCAACCACTTTTTGTCGGAATGACGTACATTGTTGTGATGCTTTCATAGTTTTCTGGCCAACTGCTTTCACATATGGCTTGAACATATTTACTTTCCTTCCTCGAGTCTTTCTAATATAGATACTAGTCTATCATTGTTACATGAGACTGAATGAGCATGCTATAGCTTAGAAATGTTTCAGGGCTTGGCTTAGCTTCAGTTATTTAGTCTACGAACGAGCTTAAGCTGCAAATTTGGGTCCGTCATGCATATGAGCCAAGCCAGTTCAAGGGCGAGCTTGAGACCCTTATCATTTTCCTTTTTTTTGTTTTTGCTTCTGCTTGATCCGTTTACTTTGATGTGTATGCTTATCTGAAATTAGTAGTAAATCTGCAGGTCACATACGCAGTTTTTGATTTTTATCCTTTCAGCACAGTAATCTATGGCATATGTATTTATACCATTTATGTTATTTTGGAGATAACTAACATCAAATAATTTTTTGTTGAATATTACGAGCCAAAAAAGCCAATTTAATATATGGGCTTATAATCTTATACTCCCTCCGTCCCACCTCACTTGACACCCTTGAGGTGGGCACGGGAACTAAGAAAAAAGAATAAAATAAAAAAAATGTGTGGTAGAAAATGAAAAGAGAGAATGAGTGGGGTAAATAGTAGTGTTGGTTGAATAAATTGAGTGGTGGAAACTGAAGAGAGAGAATGAGTGGTGGGGTAGAGTGAATATAAAATTATAAAAAGTAGGCTATTTTGGGAAGTGTCAAGTGAGCTGGGACGGCCCAAAATGAAAATAAGTGTCAAGTGAGGTGGGACGGAGGGAGTATGTTGTAACATCTGTTTGACAAGGAGTCGGGTATGGGTCGGGTATGTGTCCATAGGTCAGATTCAACCAAAGCCATGAATTTCAGGACACGCGGACTCGGTTAAAAAGTGTCCACATTTCCCGACACGGGTTTGTTGATATCGGGCATCGTAAGTGATCACACCTCTCATATGGATGCATCTATGGAGTACAAGACATTGTTAAAGGGCTATATCTGATATTGTGGAGTTACACACATTACTTTGAAAAAGATTCTAGAGCAGGACTACAAAATTAGGATTAATTAAAATATTACGCAACAAACCCATAGTTTTATTTTGTGGAAGCAGTTGCGACTCTCGTTTATGTTGATTGTAACTTCGTATCTCTCTGTAGGTTATATACTCCTTCGTTCGTAATTGTCACTGCTGTCTCGCTGACTCTCTCTCTCTCTCTCTCTCTCTCTCTCTCTCTCTCTCTCTCGTCATGTTCACTCACATGTGGTCTACAATTTAGGGTTTTCTAATTCCTTACATAAATGCCATAGCCACCTTCAAAAATAGGTTAGGTTCCATTCTGTATTTTCAGACCTAGGAGACTTTTAAGAGTATATATTTTAACCGCGTCCACCCCTCGTATGAAGAGTCCGACACAGATCCCATAGCGGTGTTGGTGTTGACTCGTGTTGGCATGGGTACACAACCAGTTGCACTGTATCCTCGTATCAGAGTATTATACTCCCTCCGTCCCACTTCAAGGTTCCTACTTTCCCTTTTGGTCCGTCCCACTTCAAGTTTCCCTTCCATAAATGGAAAGTTTTGAATATATTTATACCCTTATGATTTAATATATTTACAAAAAAATCATTCATTATACCCTTATAAAGTTAACATATTTACAAAAAAACCAATCATTAACTTACTATTCCTCGCACTCATTCTCTCTCCTATTAAATATTTTTAACTTTTACATTCTCTCTTCTCTAATTTTCTACCCATTTTCAATAAAACCAATCATTAACTACTATTCCCTATCCCACATTTAACTTTTACATTATCTCTCCTCTATTCTAAACAAACAAATTTTTTTCTTAAAAAGCGTGAAACCCACACCAAGGAACCTTGGTGTGGGACGGAGGGAGTATAAAATAGATTTTGGACCTTAAGTTTTGGTTTGTCTGTTGCTTTTCAGCTGTGGCTCATTTTGGCTCAAACACAGCTTGTTTGTTTTCTTACATCATGTTTGGTGGGAACGCAGCTTCAACCACACACTTGAAAAAGAAAAAAAAAAGAAGAAAATGGGATTAATCACTGCATTTACATAATGGAGTTTTTTTTCTTTAGATTATTAAAATGCTCTGTTTAAATTTAGTAGCCATGGAAAGCCATGTTTTGAATTAATTTATCAAGCACATTCATAAGAAAAAACATGATTAAAAAAAATTACCTTTTAAAAAAGGCTACTCTAGTATCCGCCCCAGTAGAAGAACTGAGTGTGCCTTTTTGGGACTTCCCCTATTGAAGCGTAACATATCCTTCAAATGATATTTTTTTTTGCTACGAAAGTGATGATATTGAACTTCTTTTTCCTGTCTAGTTTGAATTAAAATTATACAACATAGCTTGAATTCAAATGCTTTGTGGGGTAATTTAGAAAATTAGTAAAAATTAACCATTTTCTTAAGTTGCAATTTTTTTATCTTGGAATGGAGGTTGTACATTTTAATAAAAGATGCTGTCTAGAAACATTGCACTAGACTCGCCCTTAATTGTGGCTAGCTTTGACAAGGTGAAGTCTGGTGTACCCCCACCTCTCTTGTAATCTACCCTTCCTAATTATTTGGCCCCTAAAATATGTTGAGACCCATACCATTATGTTTATTCTCATGACTTCTCTTGTCATGGTATGTATGGTTGGCGACGGCTTGGAGCTGTCTGTTTGTGTTACAACTGTAATATATGTATGAGGAATTCTTTTGCAGGAGAGAGCTTGATAATTCTGAAGCTGAAAGAGCACAGCATCTTAAACAAATCCATGACCTGCAGGAACATATTCAAGAAAAAGATCGTCAATTTATGGAGATACAGGAACAGGTTTGTTTTGCATGTATCCAGTTTGCTTAACGTGTTATGTTTAGAGGAAGCTTAAATTAGACTTTCTTGTGTGCACTTATTTGAGTTTTCTCTCCTTACATGCCTTTTATGTTGTGAAATCAACATTATGAAACACTGTCTCCCACCATTTTTTTTCACTATTATCAATGGATTTGCTGAGAATACATTATGAAATACATGGTTCAACCATTTTCCCCTGATATCTCTTTAGCAGTTCTTTCTCATGCTATATTCAGTTATTGTATCAATCTCTTTCAGCATAGGGTTGCTCAAGAAAACATCATTTATAAAGATGAACAACTAAGGGAAGCACAGGCTTGGATCACACGCGTTCAGGAGATGGATCACTCATTGCAAGCTGAACTAAGAGAACGCACAGAACAGTATAACCAGCTTTGGGTTGGTTGTCAAAGACAGGTGAATTAGCTACTAGTTTCACTTTTGACCAATAAAGTAGCAAATTTCCTCTTATCATGATGGTGCTATTCAATTCCTTTGCCCAAATCCATCCTTCAAATCTGAACCAATTTATTAAACACTTAATTTTAATCCTTCAGCTGTTAATGTTTGTCATTTTCTCTGGCATGGAGGTTGTTGCGAAGCGCATACTTAATGTGCAATTGAGAGTGTTACTTACTGATACATATATTTTTCTTTGGTTCAGTTTGCTGAATTGGAGAGGATTCATCTGCACACGATACACCAACTCCAGCTTGAATTGGCTGATGTAAGGGAAAAGACAGGAACATATTCTGATGAGTCGCGCACTGCTCAAACAAACTTGAAGGACGCTTCTCATTTTGGACAGAGCAACGGAAGCCAACTGGAGGTTGGTGGAGGTGGCGCGCCTGGTGGAAGTTCCGGGGTTCTTCCAAATGGAAATGGTGAAGACCTTTCATCTTTCAATTCCGCTGGAAATACATCAACACAGGTAATAACCCTTTCCATATATATTGTACGCATAAATGATTTGTAATCCTGATCCACAAGTTTTGGTAGGCTTGTGAAGAAAAACTTTTGTTTATTTTGTTTATCTACGAGACTAGAAATAGGAGAATGGGAAGACTAAAACTGACATGGAAATCAGTAATAAAGAAATATATGAATGAATGTGGTGCGTGTGACTACTTGCTTTAAATCTAACTTTTGAAGAATTTTTTTCCAAGGTATTTTCCAAAATTATATTTTTGTCTTTGCTTTTTCCTTTTTTTTTCCCCCTTTACTGTTGTGGATCAGTTATTTCGTCCTTTTTAACATGAAATACATTGGGCAACAATCCTATGGATAAAACTGTGAATGGAAATTTTGTTGATCAACGAGACTATAAATTGGAGGTGGTCATATTTAACATAGGCATGGTTATAAAGTAATAAAGAAAGATATGAACAAATGTGGTGCGTGTGAGGACCTTGCTTTGGATTGAACTGAATGATGGAAAAGGATTTATGTATCCAGCTTTAAGTGATTGGGACTTAAGGCGGAGTTGAGTATTGTGAATACATGAAATAATTCTTTGCTGGTTTCGAACTAGTTCATTGTTAAACTCTTATATAATTATTTTTTTTATTTTTCTAGATCAACTCCTCATTTCTCTCTTCTACCTTGTTTCTTTTATTTCTGTGTTGCTCCCCCTTTTTTTCTCACCTGACTATGTTGTATCTATTAATGGATGTTCATGTGACTAATCATATATGCTTTTCTTGACTTTCTATGATACTTTCTGATGTTCCACCTACATTGAAAGTTAAAATTTTCAAGTTATTTTCTTCAAGAACTGCGTAGGACATTCTAATAAGATCTGAAATAACTGACCACAATTTTGGATGAAGTGTTAGATAATGGAGACAAGGGGAACTCATGTCTATGTTACTCACAAGTCATTTAACATATCTGTAGTGTATGTTGATCGTTATGTGGATTACCTGGCTCTATGGTTGCTGCTTTATTTTCTTTATTTTTTGGTATGTGATTGGGAGTGTAAATTAATGTAATTTATATGGTTAAATGACTTGCTCCCCCCCCCTTCCCCAAATGATTGGTTACAAAATTTAACTGCTGGTGTGAAAGATGGTATTTGAGAATCATGATTGCTGCTCCTGTTGAGCTGGGGTGAGCTTTGTAGGATGGATGACTTCATTTGATCGGTAACCTCGAATTAGGATTTCATGCTTTTAGTGGCCATTGTGTATGTCATTTGCTGTTTTTTAATTAGAATGCGAGTGTTGGTTAGGGGTGAGGTTGTAAACTAACATAATTTATATGGTTAAAGGAACTGCTCCCCCCTCAAACCAAAAGGGGAGGGGGGGGGGAACAGAAACGAACTGCTGTTGTAAAATATGGTATTTGAGGATCATTGCTGTCCCTGTTGAGCAGGGGAGAGCCTTGCTGGATGGGTGACTTCATTTAATCGGTAACCTTGAATAAGCATTTCCGTGCTTTGGGCGCCCATTGTGATGTCATTTGTTGTTTATTAACTGGAATGTGAGTGTGGTTGATACCCTAATCCCACTATGTATATATTTGTATACTCCCTCCGTCCCACCTCTAACCGGACTAACTTTTTGGGCACGGTGATCAAGGAAAAGTGAGGTAGGAGAGAGGTGTTGTGAGTTTAAAAATTAAAGTAGGAGAGAGAATGAGTGGGAGGAATAGTAAGTTGATTGGTGTTGTGAGTATAAAAGTAAAGTAGGAGAGAGAATGAGCGGGAGGAATAGTGAAGATTCTTTGCCATTTTGGGTAGTCCGGCTTGAGGTGGGATGGACTAAAAGGGAAATAAGTCCAGTTTGAGGTGGGACGGAGGGAGTATATGGGACTATGAGCCGCCTTATAAGAGGCTACCTACTACCATCGTATATGGACTTGTGATGGGCCTAGTTGACCTGGGGGTGGGGGAGTTCGTGGGCCACGTGTAGCAGAAAAGGTTTTCGTGCTCAGATATTTACTGTAGTATTATTGTGATCCCCGGCTGGAAGTGCGAGAGTAAAGTGTTGTGCAGGACAAAGTGTCACACCGCTCTAGAAGTGGTGGGAGCTACCTCTTTTATCGTACATCATCCAGGTGCCAATTCTTGGTCCTTGATGCGGACTTCAAGGATTTATGTGGGGGAGATTGCGATACCCCTATCCTTCAGAGGTAGATTTGTGATCTTAAGTGTCCCGTATAGGTGGCCACTAGCTATGACTTGGCACCAACATCACCATGGTCCATGACATTTTAGGTGGCCCTGTGTGGGCCCAGTTTACCAAGGTGCTTTGTGAACCAATATGTAAAAAAAGTTTGATATTATATCTATATTGTTTGTTATATGTATATCTTTTTCCTCTTATTCTGAGAGGTTTCATGTGCCTTTCTCCAGCTATACTGGAATGTTATCAGCATTGTAAGGTACCTTTTTGAATATTTTTGTTTTTCATTGTCAGACCGACCATGGTCCTGGTGCCCAAATAGCTCCTCAATCTATACTTGGAATGCCCACATATCTTCAATCTGGACAAGTGACCGCTCTACATCCGTTTGTTATGCATCAACAGGGGGTAGCACAATCTGTTCCTTCACATGTTCCTCAGTCTCACATTGGACACTTTCACTCAGTACCAGCATTTTCCTCTCTTCAACACTGGCAGAACCAACAGGTATGAACAGATAAAACTGTTTTTCTTGATGTGAAATACTGATAGGGATGTCTGACCTTAACAGTGCAAACATAAAAAGATAAAATTTTGTGCTTCTTTTTTACTTCTGATGGACCAGTCATTCCTGAAGAATCCTTCCGTTACTATTAGTGTAATTTCGTCTTTATTTTATAACAATATGATTCTTTGCGTCTCACTGTTACTTATTATTGTCCATGTTAAGCTGTTTTCTAATCTTTTGCCTTTTGTCTTAAGGCTTTATCGGAGAGTTCACAGATGCAGAACCAATATACTTCCCAGAATGATCAGAACTCATTGAGACCAAATGCGATTTATGACTATGAAGTGTCTGTTAATGGTCAAGCTATTCACACAGAGTATTTAGATGCTCATGTTAGCCAAGGACAGGAGTCTCATGTGGTTGTTACATCACCAAATGAGAACGGACAGGTTCTGGAGCTGGAAATAACTGCATGATATTGATTCACTGTTATTGTTTATTTGGGAGATTTATATTAAAGGGCGTTAATTTGTGCAGGTTATCGAGTCGATTGATAAAAGCTACATGAGTCCTTCACAGCAGAGCTTGCAGCAAATATCTTCCCAATTTCATGGGGCTTTAAGATTGGATTCTCTTGAGCATAATAATGTAACAGAGGTCTGTAGTTATTTGTTTTGAGTATTTTTTGCTGGGATTATTTCTAGTCTGCAAGCTGCAGTAGGTCCCAGTTTGACTGTTTGCTGATCTTGAGTACTATCTGGCACAGGAGAAAAATAATCACGGAGTTGAGGCCCAAAGCATGATTGAACAGCCCAACCTTGCTGCTAATACATCTGAAGCTCCAATCCACACCATTAATTTTGAAATGGCAGCCAAGAAGGCTGTTGGTGCTGTTCCGACTGACGGATTTGTGTCTTCTGGGCAGAAAACTTCTGTTTTAGTTGGAAAGACTGTAGAGCCTACTCTTCTTGATGAAGAATCATTATTGGCTTGCGTTGTTCGCACAATTCCACCTGGAGGAACAATTAGAATCAGTTCAACGGTTCGTAATAAAAGCACCTGTCAGATTTTGCTATTGTATATTTTCGGAGTTTAGCATCCATCACTAAGTAATGTATATTGTTACAGCTTCCAAATAGGCTTGGGAAGATGCTTGCACCTTTGCATTGGCATGACTACAAGAAGAAATATGGGAAGCTTGATGATTTTTTGGGCAGTCATCCTGAGGTGAGTGGTGCAACCGGCTGAGTAGGGGTGACAAAATGGGTGTTTCGGTTACCCAATGGGTGTTCTACATAAAAATTACACTCCCTCCGTTCCAAAATGAATGTCCAAAAAATGCCTAAAGTTACTATGATTAAGAGCAAATTCGATTTTTTTTGGACATTCATTTTGGGACAGAGGAAGTAATGCTTTAACTATCGTACATGATACAATGTAGAGTATAATAGTTTAAAGCATACTAAAATCTTAATGGGCATACCCATTGGTAAGAAATTGCCACCCCTACGGCTGAGCTATATGGCACTATGATTTTTATTTGTCAATTGCAAGCATATAAACTCAAATTTGCATTTCAGTTATTCGTGATCGAAGGGGACTTTATTCAGCTCCGGGATGGTGCTCAAGAAATCATTGCAGCAATGGCAGCTCGAGCTAAAGTTCGTGCTGCTGCAGCTGCTGCTCCAACATCTGCTTATCCATCACTGTTGCCTCCTGTTGCTGTAACTCCCATGGCTCAGTCCCATCGATTGAAGAAGACCCCATCTATCGACTCAAAATCTGGAAAGCTCTTAGCAATGCAGAATCAGAACTCAAATGGTGCTTCATTACTATTGCCTGTGGGCAATGGAGCAAACTCTGCCCAAGTGAGGCCTGGTGCAAGTTTTTCTGGAAAGCAACAGGGCAGGTATTTATGAAGTCAAATTAAGCTGCTTTAGTGAGAAAAGAACATGACTTTTGAGAATTTCTAAAAATTTTATATACTCCTTCCGTCCCATAAAAGATAGTCTCACTTTCTTAGAAATAATTCTGATTGAACTTTGACTAATAATTTATGTTAATTGATATATCCTAATGAAAGTCAAAAAATGTTATTGACAGTATGTTTCTGGTGTATCAATAAGAAGTTTTAGAATTTCATTCGGATAATTGTTTTCATAAATCTTTGGTCCAAGTTCAATCAAAATAACCTGAAAAAGTGGGACTATGTTTATGGGAGGGAGTAATATGCTAATGCGAGTTCATTTCTACTTTTGACAGGTCTGCTGGGGCAGTAGCAAGCTCTAGAAGATAGTAAGTTCAACTTTTAATTATTTGAATTTCATCTGCTTTACAATCAACACATCTTATTCGACCTTTGCTAAGTACATGATGTACGAAGATTGCTTGTAAAACCTTGTTTCTTCAATATAATTGTTCTTGAAATGCAACTTAAGTTTATCCCAGCAGTCATGTTAAAGAAAGTGACTTTTCATGATCCTATTTCAGATTTTATACTAAATTTTATCCAATTTGTTGACAGGAAAGAAACTTTGATCTCTTTAGAGTGTGGCGAAAGAACGGATGCCCCACCAGACTGCAGATAAGTTGTGTTAGATAAAAGAAGATTGGAGCCAAGGAAAAGTCAAGATTGGAGTCAATGCACCCTTTATGCGTTTTGTAGGTGTCAGTTTGGAATCTGAGCTGATCTTATTTATGATATTCAATTGGTTAGAGAAACTCATTCGACTGCGTGTTTTGGTATACTGAGAAACATTAGATCCAAATGTGCACAGTTACCTGGATGCACAATTGCGTCTGCCTAAAATGGTTTTTGAATTCTAAATTATTAACGGAAACTATTGGTTCCAGCGGACGACGTAGTCTTCTATCTACAAGATTTTATATTATTTTGAATCTGCATTTTCACACTTCCTAGTACCTTTCAGAGAAGTCGGGAAAGTCCCCACTTGCATCCTCCAATAGTTCTAGCCTCTGGATAATTTTGGTTTTGTTTATTTTTAATGAAGTTTCCAGTTGCCTTTGTGGGAGTTATAAACATGAGCCAATGGTGTGTTTGAGAACACAATTACAAGCTTTGGAATTTCAAGAGCAAATTGAAGTTGGTGGAATTCATTTTGCTCTTCTAGTTCCAAACCCTATAAGGGCATCTCCATGGAGTATATCAAAAGGCAAGGTACAAATTTATACATGCAAAAGCTAGCTAAGGGTTAGTCTTACCAACAAATTGAAATGTGTGAACGATATGTACATGGATAGTTAGTTGGATACTTCAACGTGTTAACTAATATGATACACAAAAATGATACACGATGAAAAAAAAAAGAAAAAGGTTTTGGGTTAAAAAAATGAAAGTCTAGGTTAACTTTTGACAACACCCCTACCGACTAGGGAAAAGCCTTAAAGAGGGAGTAACTGGCCGGACATTCTCGTCACTTTAGGCTCCGTCAGTTTGTTTCACGAAAAATAATTCCCGGAAAATGATTTTTTTGGAAAATATTTTTCGAAAAATAAAAATGCTTTCCGGAAAACATTTTCTGATGTTTGGTGAATCTTAAGAAAACATTTTTCTGAAAACATTTTCCGATGTTCGGTGAATCTTAAGAAAACATTTTTCGAAAAACATTTTCCGATGTTTGGTAGTTTCATTAAACTAACCTTTTAAAGGTAAAATCAATACAAACAAAGGAAAATGAGGAAAATGAGGAAAATGTTTTTCGAAAAATAACTTCCTTAGGTAGATAAGTAAGTCATTTTCCTTAGAAATCAAGCTCATTTTTCATTGACCCGAAAAATGTTTTCCGCTGACTTCATTTTTCGGTGTTTACCAAACACTGAAAAATGGAAAAAACATTTTTTGAAAAACATTTTCCTCCAAAATCTTATTAGTATCCAAGCTGCTTGGCCTGAGACCATTAGAATGAATCTCCTGATCAAACTAGAGGATATCATGGGACCATAGTAAGAGTTTCATTCTCAAATGGTAAATGATTAAAAGTGTTTTGAACAAATTTGTCCTTATTTATTAATTACAAAAAAAATCAATACTTACTAATCTAGTTTTTGCAAACTTAATTAATGTATGAATAGTATTTTTAATAATTATACTATATTATGTACTAAACACTAATAAGATTTTGGTTAAAATTAAATTTAAGTTGATTAAAAGTGAAAGAAATAAAAAGGTTAAGGTATGCTACTTATTTTAGGGAAAAAGTAGAGGGGGTGTAAATGGTTCGGTTTGGGACAATTTACGGACCGAATCACTAGTAATCGGTTTGGAAAAATTTCAAACCGAATCGAACCATGAAAAAATTCAAATCGAACCGAACCAAACCGCCTTGATTTGGTTCAGTTTGGTTCAAACCGCGGTTTGATTTTACGGTTCGAATCGCGGTTTGATTTTACGGTTCGAACCGCGGTTTAAACCACAATTCAAATCACGGTTCAAACCATGAAATAGAACATTGCTTAAACCATTAATTAGAACATAATTTCAAACTACACAATTCATTGTCATGTTTGTTTGGATTTTCCAAACATAACATATATAAGAGATTCAATATTTAAATACAACTTGAAATTGTGCTTCAATGTTTATGATAACAACATGCCATTTGAGTACTTGTAATGGTATGTGCTAAATAGTGAATTAACATTATTACAAGAAGATTAACCAAAATAAAAAAAGGTTATGGACTAAAATCCATGAATAGAATTAGAAGTTTTCAAATCTAAATGTAAGGTGAAAATGAATGATATACATATCTACGGTTAATATTGAACGATTTTGATGATTTTGTTTATTGGTTCGGTTTGGTGATTCGGTCTCGCGGTCTCGAATCGTGATTTGGGGGTCTAAACCGTAAACCAAATCGAACCACACAGTTTGACAATTTTTGAAACCAAACAAAATCACTATTACTTGAAAATCGAACTAAACCACATGAATTAATTTGATTCAATTTCGAACCACAATTAAACCGAACCACTTACACCCCTATTTTAAACCTGCTCTTTTTATCATTTCTTCATTTTGGCTGGGTTCGATATAAAATTCAAAGTCGATTTCCCCCTTAATCTTTTAATTTCTTACAACCACATTATTTCCCTTTTGACTTTCCTTTTCAAACATAAATTTACTCCACAATTAGGGTTTTTAGGGTTCTATCCATCAAGGTTTTCTTCAACCTCAAAACCTTAAATTTTGAGATCTTGAACCCAAAATGCAACAACAACAACCATCGCCGACTATGAACGCTGCCTCTCAAGTTCCTCCCCATGCCATGACCACCGAGCAAATTCAAAAGGTATTCTCCATTTTCCCCCTTTTGCTTCCTTCATTATTCAGTTCCATGTCGATTAATCGGTAAATTTTCTCCGAGATTAATTAGGTTATCCTGTTTTCCCCTCTCCATTTCATGCAGCTCTTTAATTTTGTTTAAATGACCTGTTATTGCTCTTCTCTACTTTCATTTACCATGTTTATGCTATTTAATTAATCTGTAGTGTTTGCTCAAAAATAAAAAATAAAACATAAAATTAATCTGTAGTGTAGGCAACGTGATTATTTGAAATTGTGGATAGATTTTTGTATTATTGTTGTTGTTCTGGTTAGTTTCACCAGTAAGAACAAATGAGCCACTGGTCTAGGGGTAGTTGTGACACCGGATAATCACCTCCAAGTGTAAATATCTGTTTGGTTCATCATGGCAAACTGGAAAAATGATCATCGGTATGGTACCAACTTTGATGGATGGAATTTAATGCCTTGTTTTAGTACATGTGTGTGCTACTGGTTGGTTTTATCTTGAGGTGCCCTTGTTTCAGTAAGCCGACACTCCTGTGTTTTACTTTTTCAATAATGATTCAAAGAACTTGTTTAAAGGAAAGTTTGTATGATCCATATCTGGTAGTTTTTGTGTTCGTTTATCTTTCTTGAATAATGGTTTTTTATGCTTCATGCAGTGTCTTGATGACAATAAGAATTTGATTCTGGCAATTTTGGAAAATCAGAACCTCGGGAAACTCAATGAGTGTGCTCAGTAAGTTCTATTCTCTCAACTAAAATGACACTCCTCTTGTGTATTTTGAGTACTACATTTACATGTTCAATCAAGTACTAGGAAGGTCCATATATTGTTGTACCAATCTTTGACCTTCTGCATCTAGATGACTGATGCAGTTTGGGGTTTTCCACTTTCATGTTAACTAGCAGTACACCCGTGCGATGCACGACGACAATTTTATTTCTTTTATATTAAAAATTGGATATTGTAGTAGAAAACTGCTTCTTAGAACAAACATTTAAGGTTACACAAAAGAGAAAATACAATAAAACACAAATAAAAAGATAATCAAAGTTAGTTAGTTAGGATATTAGTTAAATTATAAGTTTAAAAAGGAAATTAATTAAAATATTATTAAAAGGTTAGCTATAGATCTCATTAATTGTTTTTACATACAGGGATATATTTGAATTTTTTTGTTAACTTTTTTAGTTTTTGTTAATTGTCTTTGATGAAATGACATGTTTACCCTTAAATTAACCTTTTAATTTTCTTTAAATAATTCATATTTCAAAATATCAACCAATAAATATGACAGATACAACTTTATATAACTGCATAAGTTAACTCACTAATTACGGAATAAAAAATTGATTTCAGAAAAAATTATTACGGAATAAAATAAACTAACATGTAAGAAATCACTTTTTTCTTTTACGATGTTCCAAGTCAGAAAAGGGATCAAACCCTAGTGTTTACCAAGTGTAAGACTTGATTTAACCACATAATTCAATTATAAAAAATTAACAACAAATATAAAAATCTCAAAACTTGTAAATGTAGTTATATCACAGCTACTTTGAAAGTAAAACAACTTTCACACATTCTCTGACCTCATAAAAATTTGTAGCTGTGTACTGGGGTACTTGGTACTCTCTCCGTCTCATATTAAAAGTCTTATTATGTATTAGCACGCTTATTAAAAAAGATTAGGGAATGAGTAAATAATAAAAAGTGGTTGAGGATATAATTATCCATAACACTATTAATGATTCAAGTGGGTAAATATGTGTGTTGGATAAAACCTCACCCTCTAAAACATGATTCACTAATGGTGTAATAATCAATTTAGTACCGTTATATAATTCAAGAGTCGAAACTATGTTACGAAGTAACATGACTGGAACGCCAACCTTCAAATACAATGTATGTTTAGGAAGTCCAAACGAACAAATACTATTTAAGAATTCTGTTGTATGAAATAAGTCCTCCATTCAGTTATAGAAACCATGTAACTATTCACTAATTTGACAAAATCCAATGTCCGTGCCAGAATTAATATGCAAAAAACCTTTATTAATACTCCCTCCGTCCCACTTCAATTGAGCCACTTTCCTTTTTGGGACGTCCCACTTCAAATGAGCCATTCCATAAATGGAAAAAAGTGAACAGTGTTTCGGACATTTATACCCTCATAATGTTTATATATTTACAAAAAACCATTCATTATACCCTTATAATTTTAACATATTTACAAAAAAACCATTCATTATACCCTTATAATTTTAACATATTTACAAAAAAATCAATCATTAACTTACTATTCCTCCCACTCATTCTCTCTCCTATAAAATGTTTTTAACTTTTACATTCTCTCTCCTCTAATCTTCTACCCACTTTCAATTCTTTACTCATTTTTAAAAAAAATTCTTAAAAAGCGTGCAAAGATGTCATGGCTCAATTGAAGTGGGACGGAGGGAGTAGTAAATTTGGAAATTTTCTGAACATTCATTTTGAGACGAAGTGAGTACTTCCTTTGTATTATTTTTATTGATAAACAAAATTCCGTTGTACACTCTTTGCACCAATTACTGCCGCAACATGACGAATTGGCAATTCACCTGTATAATATAATTTGTGCATCCAGTTACTTAGTGCTAGATTTGTGAATTGACCATGTAACACCGACATCTTCAAAAGAAGACTAACGGTGGACAAAATTTGATACACATGCTTATTTATAAAGATTACATAGATAATAAGTTCCGTAATGAAGCAACTACCACAAAATAAAAAAAAAAGGGGCCATCTACCCCCCTTACTTTTTTGAGTTGTACCAAATTAGTACTCCATTTCAGAACATATCAGAATATGAGTACTATTTTCTTTTTGGTTTGTGTCAGAGTAAAGAGTAAGAATTTTATTCTCAAAAAGGCAAATAATTAATAGTGTTTTGACAACTTTATAATGTTTATATAATTACAAAAAAAAAAAAAAAAAAAAAAAAAAACCTACACTCAATAATATATTTTTACCCACTTGCATCTTGAATAGTATTTTGAATAATTATATCCTCAACTCACTTAAAATATTTACCCTTCTTTAACTGTTTCCGTTATAAACGTGTAAACTAAATTTAGATATTATATTATAATGTCTAAAATAAAAATATTTTATCCCGTTTCAAATAATTCCTGACTTTCACTACTGCCACACAAGATCAATTCCTCGAATATCAATCCATGATTGCACCACTCTGTAGCATTTCTTTCAAACTCTAATGTGCCACACGGGATCAATTCCTCCAATATTAATCATGTATGCAGAGTCGCAGAGGGTTCTGGATCACACCTTCGTACCATTTCAAATTTTAAACTTTTTAATTTATACTCCCTCCGTCCCGTCCGACTTAGGACATTCACTCCCGACACGGAGATTAAGGAATACTATTATAATATTAGGAGAGAGAATGAGTGGAGGATGTGTTGTGAGTGTGAAAAATTAAATAGGAGAGAGAATGAGTGGGATAAATAGTGATGAAATTATTGTTGTGAGTATGACAAGTGGGTCCCATTTAATATAAAAGTAATATAAACTTTCCATTTTGGGCCGTCCTAAGTCGGGTGGGACGCCCAAAATGGCAAAACGTCCTAAGTCGGACGGGACGGAGGGAGTATATTATAATCCCTTTGTCATAAAAATTCATTTTACTCTACAATTTAAAATTTTGTAAAGATAATGTTTCACTTACATACAGCTTAATATATTAACAATAAAATTGTGTTTTAAATTAAAATAAAGCTATCTTTTAAAATCAATAACTTTTCTTTTACTATGTCCCAAGTTAGAGGTAAGGAAAGGAATCAAACCTAACGCTTACCTTTGGCTTTACCAATGGGCCACTGCTTTGGGGACATGAAACCCAATAATATGGACACTTATATGCATATAACATATATTTTATTAAAAAATACTAGGAAGATCCATATATTGCTGTACCAATCTTTGACCTTCTGCATCTTGGTGATTGATGCAGTTTGGGGTTTTCCACTTTCATGTTAAATCAATTGTGTCGTAATGAATGCCAGATTTTGAACACGTTTTAGTTGGTGAATTTTGCAATGTTTCATGTGTATTATTTCTTGGCCAACTCTGGACCATCAGTATGAGGCCAGGAAGTCGTGTTCAGATTTAGGTAAATATGATGAGTTAGGGTCATTTTCTAATCAAGCCGCGGTCTTTACCTGATTTTGATATATCAAAAAAAACTGAAGCCAAGTTATGTGATATGTAAAGCTTAAATTTCGTCTTTATAAATTATGAAAGTCTAGTAGGATCTCTTGTTATTTTGTCTAGCGAATCTTAGGTATCATAAAGTAGGATCTCTTGTTATGTTGTCTAGCCATATAAGACCTGTGACTTATATGGCTAGCCAAAAGAATTGAATTATCTACATCATAACTGAGTGGCCTTGCCTTTAAACATCTAGTGGGAGTGGTCAGATTTGAAGTATGAGGAGCCTCATCTGAATTGGTGAAAAATGTTTTGCAACACTGAAAATCTGAAAGTGTTCTTCACAGACTACCCTTTTACATTTTACTGCTACTGCTCATGATTTTTGTTCAATAGAAAGTCGAAACAGTTAGAACTACCAAGTGATCAGTGATTAAAGGGCAAACCCCGGTGCGCCAAGCGCTCCCCGTGGCGCTCCCCGCCAAGTGATCAGTGATTGTTATGAAATAAACACTTAATAGACCCCTTTTCTTTTTCTTCTCATTTTATTTCTCAACTTGGGGGTGCCTATGGTTTTCAAGTAACTGTGAAATGAGCTCCATATGGTCAATGGTGAAGAACCATACATTGATGTACCTGTCACGAAAACGTTGGAAACATGAATACAAAACAATTTAGGATTAGACTAGTGATACCAACTATAGAACTAACCAGAAAACATTTCCAAAATGGGCTGATAGACTGCAATAAGAATGGTGACTTTATTGTTTAAGCCGTTTGTGCTCACAATGCATTATTGGGTGAAAGATTTTGTTAGTCATTCTTCTCTGTGAGCCACTGAAACTAATTAACACTTTCCGTGAAGTATTCTTGAATTGAAGAAATCACTATAGATATAATGATCCATAGCAGCTCTCTTAAGGATTGATTTTGGGCAATTATGCACAAATGATTACTTGTTTTTCGTCTAGCCATCTGGCGCTAGCTTGCCAACATTCTGTTTTCTCCCTATTTGTGTTTGTCGTTGGGCTATCAACTGGATACAGTAATGTTATAGATCTAACTAGTCATTGAACAGTCATATTCGTGTTCAGTTTATCTAAACTCACTAGCTGTTAATGTCATTTCACTTGCATTGTATTAATACTTCCTTCTAATGAAATAGACTTGGTTGACTAAAATAGAAAGAGAAAAAAAGTTCCTCTTCAACTGATGAGAGTTTGATTACCCTACTTGATGATTCTACCCATTCAGGTATCAGGCTCTTCTTCAAAAGAATTTAATGTATTTGGCTGCAATTGCGGATGCGCAGCCACAACCACCCCAGCCACCACAGGGACCAAACCCTGCTCAGGTGAGGCCTAAACTTGTACTCCCTCCGCCCCACAAAGACAGTCCCACTTTTTTAAGGATTGATTTGATTGAACTTTGACTAAAGATTCAGGAAAAACTAACAATCCAAATGAGATTCGACAACTTGTTATTGTTACACCATTAGAAGTATTACCAATATCAAAATTACGATTTTCATTTAGATAATTAGTTTTTCCTAAATCTTTAGTCATAGTTCAATCGAATCAATCCTTAAAAAAGTGGGACCATCTTAAGAGGATGGAGTGATACATCACATTGTTAATTTCATTGTTATATCACATCTTCTTGCTCACTTCTGCTATAGTTGCAGATGCCACCTAACTCCGCTCCACCACAAGCAACCCAATACATGCAACAACCTCAACATGCAACCCCGCAGCAACACCAAGGCGGGCCCTCTCAAAATCTGCCTTTCCAACTCAATGCCCTTCGACCAGATCAGCAGCAACAGTTATTCCAGTTACAGCAACAGCAGCAGCAACAAATGCAAGCACAGATGGGAATGAGACCTGGCATGCAGCAGAATGCTATGCTTGGGATGCACCAGTCCATGCAAGCCGGACTTGGCAATCCGGGTGGTGGTATGATGGATGCAAGAGGAGGCAAGCAAGATGGACAAGAAACTCCTTCGGGTGGTGGTGATGGTCAAGGAAAGTCAGCTTCTGGACGTGGTAATAGGGATTCTTGATTTTAAGCTGTGGTTTTTTTACTTGGTGCACTGCTTGTGTAGGACTTCCTCAGAAATTTTATACCTTTCTGTTACTGCCCAGGGGTTAAAAACAGTGGAATCTTTTCGCGTTCCATTGTCATTAAAATGGTGCTTGTATGTCAGTTTGCTGCTCAGTGTAACTTCTGTAGCATTATCCGAGTTATTATGCTTACATGCTTCTGCCTTTTTTTGGGTACTATACAACTAATGAATGTGAGAAGATTTTACTATTGATTATTTTTGCATGTATTAATCTGCATGGTGAGAACATATTTTTGGGCCTTCACTGTGTTAGGCACTGGCAAAAATTTTGTTAGATTTTTAACAAAAAGTTAACAATTTTGTTGGGTGTTTAATGAAAAGTGAGCCCGTATTAAATTTTCTAAGATTTTTATACATTGGCCTTTTTTTTATCATGATTAGTTTTTGTGAACCAATTTTGGTTCATGGCAATTAGTGGTGAACAAATATTCGTTCACGGCCATGAACGAATTCGTGAACAAAAATTGGTTTGAGCTATGTGTATTTTGTAATTTTGTTATTTTTAAAATTATATTATTTAAATAAGAATATTAAAAATGTTTATAATTTCCTTTTCTCTATAAATAGTCTAATTTTGTAATATTTGACATCATTTTAATATTTTACTATTTAAAAATGATTACATTTTTTATTGTATATATTTGACACAATTTTAATATTTTAGATATTTAATCCTTGAGATCGCATGCGTCTTTCCTTTCGTTCGTTTGTGTTTTGTATTTTAGTTTTTCAAATTTTTATGAGTGTAATATTTTAAATTATTGTAATTTGAAATTTATTTATGAGTATTTAATTTTTCAAAATTATGCAATTAATTAAAATAATAAAATAAATAATTAACTTTTTTTATTTTTAATGATGTTAATAAAACATAATATTTAATACTATATATTATTAATTTTATAACATGAAATTATTTTTAAAACAATATATCTGTGAACGAAAATTCGTTCACCACTACAGCATGTAAATTGGTATAAACGAAATTTCCTTCACAGACGAGTTTCGGATGTAAATTGGTATAAACGAAATTTCCTTCACGGACGAGTTTCGGAGTTAAGAAATCCCAAGTGTTCCCAAGTATAAAACCACTTCACGTGGTGAACAAATTTTTTTCACCACCGTGGATGTTCTTAGTGATCATTGTTCATGATGAATGTTATATACTACCTCCGTTCCATATTAAGTTACTCGTTTACTGTTATGAGAACGGAAAATAAGGAGTGAGTATATATAATGTTATTAAAGTAGGAGTTGTGAGTGGATAAGAGAGAGAAAGTGGGGTAGAGAATAGTAAGTGGATAGTTGTTGTGAGTATGACTAGTGGGTCCCATGAATAAAGAAGTATTAAAAAAAATCTTTTTTAAGGAAAGTGTGATTTTAAAGTGGGACGCCCAAAATAGCAAAATGGGTAAAGTATTATGGGACGGAGGGAGTATTTGTTTTTGGTTTGTCTCAAAATAGATGTTTTCTAAATAAAGAGTGTCCAAACGGTTATAACCGCCGGTTAACGATTATAACCGTCGGTTAAAAAAAATCGTTAAAGCTTAACCGTAACCTAACCTTTAACCGTGTACTAACGGTTATGGTTATTCGGTTAACGGTTATACCCGGTTAACACGGTTAATCCGATTAAAACGGTTAACTAATGCCTTTTTTTCTCTTTCAGATTAGTCCTTTTAACAGAATTTTTAACAGTTTCTGTTAACCTTTGTTAAAAAACTAACTGAAAATCTTTAAAAAACTGACTGAAATTACAAAAAACTAACTAAAATTCTGAAAAACTAACTGAAAACATTAAAAAACGGACTGAAATTCTAAAAAACTAACTGAAATTCTGAAAAACTAACTAAAAATGTTGAATTTGGCCGGTTAATCAGGTTATAACCGCCGGTTATTTAAACGGTTATAATCGGTTAAATAACCAACGGTTATAACCGCCGGTTAGTCGGTTTGAAAATTCTCTAACCTTAATCGAACCGGTTAACCGCCGGTTTCGGTTAAGCCGGTTACGGTTAAACCGGTTAACGGTTTTGACCGGTTAAAAATCGCCGGTTAATCGATTCTGGTTAGATTTTGGACACGTCTACTCCCTCTGTTGTTCTTGAATGAATGAATGTTCAAATTTAAGATTTTTTTTTTGCCAAAATGAATGTCTTTTTTGTCAAAAACCGTTTCCAAACACTTTTTCTTTTTTTTTTTTTTTTGCATTTTTTGCAAAAAAAAAAAAAAAAAGGATTCATTTCATTATTGTAAAACTAGAAATTTAGAAAGTGAATAACAAGAAAAATTATGCATCTTTGCAATTAAAATGTATAAAAATTACACATTTTCAGTATGCCCCTTGAAATAAAATTTAGACATTCATTCATGCAGAATTAGAGAGTAAAATATATTTTCAGCAATGTTGACAAGTCAAATGCGACATTTATATCGTTTAATAGAATGAGATTAATCTATCATATCATTGTGCCGTAATTAAAAGTCCCACAATTCAACAACAATAAAAAGTTGGTGAATGACAAATGCTCACTTTAAGTTAAAAAAAAAAAACTATCGGAATCGTTGTCCAGATCCTGACGGATAAAAAATTGAAATTAATGCCTTAAAATAAGGATAAATTAAAGGGAATTTTGATGCTACCATGAAAAATCTTTGGTTGCACAGGAACTGAAGTTAACTGGACACTCCGGCTGCTTCCTTGCTTGGTTGGCCGCCTGCACACAAAGAATAAGGTAAACTAGGCCGGGGGTGACTCCGGCGTACCCCCTCCGGTGTGAGAGTAAGGTTAGATGAACAAGGAAGGTGGTGTAACAATGGATGATCTAGAGAGAGAAAGCAGAGAGAGAGATACATACCATGCAATGAGTACTATTCATCCTTTTTATATCCCTAAGCCCCCATGTGCGCTTGCACGTAGGGACACTTGTCAATCATCCAAAGGAGGTGATCTCAACCAACCTCAACTTAGTGGGATTTCACTATTCACCTTGTCACATCAATCATCCATCACAAGTATTTAGGGTTAGGGACGTAGGCGACAATCAACGTAACATCCTGGTAACGCCCTACGTTCGATGTCGCTTCCGGCGACAACACGATTATAGGCGACATCAAGCTGTCATGTCGCCACGACCTAGGTAACTGCGAGCAACGTACTCCTCTTACTCATAGGCGAGCATGAGCTCGGCCATGTCTTTCGCATGGCCCCATTGCCCACAAAATCAGATCCCCACGTCCGCTCGCAGGGCCTACTTAGACAGCTCCAAGGAGCCTATTCATTTTATGTCGCTGCCATGGCAAATTCTCTTGGGCGGCCTAAGCCCAGTGGGCCTGGACCTTAATTAGCTATTGGGCCTGATTTCTTATTATTAGGGCCCAATGTATTTTATAGGATCGTATCAGAAGCCCCCAAGTTCAAGCCTCGGATTATTCATGGTCCAGGCGAGAACTTTATTTGATGTCGCACGATTCTCGCAGTTTATTCTTCACATGGGCGAGGAAACAGTCCTTGTCCGTCACGTATGTGCCACGTGTCGTAATGAGGGTGAGCCAGACGGTTGGGGGGCCGTACACTTACGTTGGGAACCGAGCCGTCCCCTCTTAAATATTCACAATAATGGGGGGAATTTCAAAAATCATACTCCTCCATTAATTCCCTCTCGTAAACCCCCCCCTAACCTTTCCATTCCTATACTTTTGGAGTTTAAAAACCCCTCACCATCATCTCACACTCTGTACTTCCCCCAGATCGCAGACACCCCTCATAACCAACTTATTCACATATTTCGGAGCATCCTAAGGAGTTTCAGGAGAAGAAGGGTGGCGTACAGAGCTTTCAAGCTTCCGTTTCAACTTCTCCTTCAGACTTTCATTCCAATCTGCAACCTCCCAGGTGATTTTTCTAACTTTGCCTTCTCGCATGAGTTCTTGCTTGAATTCTCGCAAGAATTCTCGCACTTTTGCAATTTTTGAGTTTTCTCGGAAATGGTCAAGTCTTTTTTCCAAAACTTGCTAAGTCTGGTTGGAGCGCAATGGGTGGGGAGAGGGTTTTCAAAAAAGAGATGATGGGGGCAGGGGCTTGCATCTCAATTTACAGACCCTCATTCCTTGCTTAGGCGACATGAGTTTGGATGTCGCCCTTTCCTCTCCCCATAATACCTGACCCCATGCACACTTTCTTCACAAAATTATACCCCCCTCCTGCCTGTGACTTCTCTTTCCTTAAACTGATTTTTCTAGCTCTATCGTAGCCCCCAAATTTACTTGGTCCTCCCTTCTATTCACAGGTCATGTCTTCTTCAAACTCAACATCTGACCATGATGTCTCGGACACCTTAGCAGCCGAGACCCTAGAGCGACAACTCCGTCTCGGCGGGGTTCTTCCAACCCTGAGGTCGCCGGCTCCAGCAGCTCTTCTCATTCCCATTTGCAATCTCACTATTATGTTAAGTACGGGATTAACCCGGACATTTACCACATAGAACCTTATGTTGGTGACTTATCCCTTGCCCCTATGCGAGATAGAAAAGATGGGGTTATTGTGTTTCCGTCTCAATTAGACGCCGGCCTTAGGATCCCAATAGACCCCTTCCTTCGTCATTTGTCTTAATCCACTCCCAAGCCGCCATAGTAGATCTTCATCCCAATGCTATCAGGGTCCTTACGAGCTACATAGTGATTTGTAGGGCCTTAAAGCAAGAACCCACACTTCCCCTTTTTGTAAATTTGTTTGATGGTTATACTTCCGTGTCTCAGAGGCATGGCGTAGTTGAAAACCGACTCTCTGTCAAGTACAAGATTCCTAGGCTTCTTACCCCCTTACCTAGAAAGGTCCACAACTGGCAATCCAACCCACTTCTGATTATATCCCGCATAGGCTGGACTCATCCATGCGATCTTGGCGACATATACACAAAGATCATAACCCGTAATTGTTGGTGTAATGCCCTAGGCTTTAGTTATGTTTAACTGAAAACCGTTATGTATCATCTTTATCGTTTATGTTTATTATTTGATTATTATATAGTTTGCACATTTATTGTAATAATCTCTGTCCCTAATTATTAAGAGAATAATTAGTATAATTGTCAATGGATAATCATATGATGATTATATGCATAGAGATGCACATTGAAATTATGGGTACTTGTTAGAGAACAAGTGACTGGACTTGACCCGTATGAGATTTATGTCATGGTCAAATGTCATAAATCTCATAAGGTTACTTCATTTAGTCCCTAGACCTGAGATTATCATGACCTTACACATGATGAAAAGTTATGTTTGATTTTAGTCAAACGGTATCTTAACACGATATCTATAAAGGCTATCTTTGGCATGATCGGATTCATGATGGGAAGGATGATAAGTCAAGATGGAATTTGTCCCTCAAAAGAGAGATGTTTTGCTTGGGCCCCTCGATGAGTGATAATGATGAAAGCGTGTGGCCACACCCCAATATGATTGGACTATCATTATACTCAAGATCGAGAAAGCATTGAACAAATACAAGTTGACGTGGACCATGACTTGTGTTCAATATAACATCGTGAGACAAAGGGAGAAATGGAAGTGTACCATTGGAAACGCGTGAACTCTTACGTCAGTGTTATTTGGGGTAGACATAATGGCTTGCTAGAGTCCGCTTATGTCTTATGAAGGTCGATATGATCGGACTCATTGCCAACATAATACAATCCTATTGGGTCACACACAAATAGAATGAGTTGGTTGAACCAAGTGAAGAATGATTGAGAGTTTCTGTATATGGCAACTTATGTCACGCGACATAACTAGCCACCGGCTAGTTATGTCACGCGACATAACCCAGCCAGGCTACTTATGTCGTGCGACATAACTAGCCATGAGCACGCTTTTTGCGGCTGTTCTCCTAATTCGATTAGGAAACATATTTACACTAAAGTAGTATAAATATGTGAGGTCTGTCAACCCTAAGGTCTGGCCGAAATTTTCAAGGGAAAATCATAACAAAAATACTCTCAATATTCTTCCATAAGTTTTAGGAATCTAGCAATTCCCAACCCGAGAATTGTTCTTGACATTCATATTTGTGTGGATTACCAAAAGAGGGTCTTAGTTTTGTTCAAACAAATCAAAGACCTAGAGTTCAAATCAAGATCCAAAGGAGTTGAAGATTCAAAGATTTGAAGATCAAAAAGTTTGTGATTACGAATCACATAATTATCCGTTCGATAGCTCAAGACCGGAAAGCAATTTAGGTTGGTAAATTCTATCTCATAGCAATTCAATTTAATCATATAGAACGGATCTTAGGGCTTGGGTTTTGTGTTAATTTTATGCTTAATTCCGCTGCGCATGGATCCATAAAACCCAACAGTGGTATCAGAGCCCCGTTCGTATGGTTAAGTTTGAATTAACATGCTAGAATGATTATATAAATTGTTTATATGTTCGTTGCATGTTTTTGTATGCGATAGAATTTTGATTGTTTATGTGAAACAATGTGAAAATCGTTTTCGAATTATGTTGAATTAAATCTGTAAAAGGGTTGTTTTATATGATTTAATTGCATGTAATCTGAATTGATTGAAATCTGGAAATCCTGCGAACTGGCTACCTATGCGGTGCGACATATTAAGCCAAAGGAGGAAATCGGTAGCTCGGCTGCTATGTCACGCGGACATAACTAGCCGGCTGGCTGAGTTATGCCACGCGACATAATAAGCCAAAACCGGCAGAATCCGGTTTGTTCCCGATTTTTCTGCTGTCTGCGTGATTGTGTTTACAATCGATATGTTCATATGAAAATCTGGATGTTATAAAATTGAGTTTATAAGTCCGCGATAGATTGATTCATTGATATACATGATTAATTGATTAAAATGTGATTTTAATAATTATTGCAATGTATATGAAAATATGGATGTTATAAAATTGAGTTTATAAGTCCGCGATAGATTGATTCATTGATATGCATGATTAATTGATTAAAATATGATTTTAATAATTATTGTGATGCATGTTTTATTTGTTCTTACATGTTAAGAATTTTTTTTTTAAATTAGATGTTTAGTTGAAACATGATATTTAGTTTCCTAATATGTTTAGATTTAGACATTGTAAATTTTGGATCTTATGATTGTTTATGGAAACAAGTCATAAATACGCGAAATTTAAAAGGAAACTAATTGTTTATAAAAGGTAGTGATTATGTTGCCAAATCGAATTGATTTCTAATTGTGCATGACTAGGTGAGTTCTGTCTAAGGAAGAGTTGGTACTTAAGAAGTCCTTGTGGCTCACCTATCTTCCTGGGAACTTACCTGGTGCATGATTATGACTATCTTTGTTGATATGCTTATAATCTACCTTAAAGAACCTTCATTTAACTTTTAAGTTCTTTTATGCCAATTCATGATTAAACACTTGAGACCACTCGGATAGTTTTGGGTGGGCTTGCCATAGCAAGGTACTTTGATTCTATTCCGTTTGCGAGCAAGATGAGGAAATGGTGGTTCCTATACGTTTAATATGAATGAACTTAATTGGGTTATCAAAATGGTTTTGGACCCAAGGCATAAGATGAGATTAAAATATGCTTAGACATATGATGTCTTAAATAAATCTCATAAAAGATCCTAAGAGTCATATACGATATGATTGATGTTTTCTACCTAATTAGTTTAATCTTGAGCGGTGCGCCATAGCGTACTTGAGATTAAATTAAAGATGGATTTTAGTCCTAAGAGTCATATACGATATGATTGATGTTTTTCTACCTAATTAGTTTAATCTTGAGCGGTGCGCCATAGCGTACTTGAGATTAAATTAAAGTTGGATCTTAGCCCATTAAATGCATATTATGCTTATTTGCATTGGAAGGTGTATGATTTAGTGGGAGTATTTGTAAAATACACTATTTGCTCTTAAATGATAAATGTGTTGATATTGATATGTGTTCATATAATTTGTATATTTTGTTGTAGAAGTAGCATTACATAATGATAATTGCGATTCGTCCTTATGAAGGACAATGTTTGAAAGGAACGATACATATAATTACGATTGGATCGAAGCCTAAAGAATGGTTCTTGGGTAAATGTGTACGTTCTTGACGAATCCGTTCCTATTGAACCCAGCTGCAAATTTGGTAAAGGGCAAATAAGGAAGCAACATTAGAAACATATTGATGATTCGACAATATTGCTTGCCTTGTATTTGCCTTACCGTGTTTAAAGGCTCTTATGAAGAACCTTGAGCACATGATAACTATTCTTTTTGTTCTAGCACACCGCATAAAGGAAATGTTCCAAATGCGAACTAGGCAAAAGATATATGTTGTGGTGAAGGCTCTCAATTCATATGATGAAAGAAGGAGCAATCCGCAAATTGTGTTATTGGTTGACACAATAAAAGGGTTCATAAAGGAAGAAAAAAAAAGGTAAAGCAAAAGTTGCTAAACCTAGGACAAATGTTGTCAAAGAAGAGGTCAAACCCAAAGTGTCTCAAAAGGATGCATTTGCTATCATTGCAATAAGATTGTCATTGGAAGCAAAGTTGCAAGGCTTATTAGGAAGGCCTAAAAGGTGAAGAAGGGCAATATGATTGCTACTACTTCAAGTATCTATATGATAGATATTTTTCTTTCGACTTCTTGTTCTTGGGTATATGATACGAGTTGAATCCCACATTTGTTTAAATGTGCAAGGAACAAAGAATAGAAAGCTACTCAGATAAGGTAAATTAAACCTAAGCATGGGAATGGAGCAAGAGTTGCAACATTAGCCATAAGGGACTTATGAAGTCACTTTGCCTTGTAAGTAGTACTTGTTTTGAACAAGTATGACTACGTTCCGAATTTGAGTAGGAGTATTATTTCTCGTTTCTTAAATGGATGATGAAGGATATAATTTTCTTATTTTCAATAAGAAGTTTTATATTTATTTAATGATATGCCTTATTATAACGCATATGTCATTGAATGGTCTTCACATCCGTGATGATAAGATACAAAAATAATGTTGAAGATATCTATAATATAAATGGAAATCTAAACCGGAACAATATGAACAACGCGTTCAATATGGCATTGCCGGATTGGTCAAATAAATAAGAAACATATATCTAAACTCCATTAAACATGGACTTTTAGACTCATATGACGATGAATCATTTGAGGAATGTGGATCTTGTTTATTGAGATTATTGATCAAACCACCCTACACTAAGAGTAGTGGGAGGGCTAGTGACTTATTGGTCATTATACATGAGATGTATATGGACTGTTAAGTAGCATTGCTAGGGGAAGACTTCGGTATTTCATCACATTTCACTAAAGACTTATCTAGATATGACTATGTCTATCTGATGAAGTTCGAAGGTGAATCGTTTGAGATGTTTTGAACATTTCAAAGATGAAGTACAAAACAACTTGGTAAAACTATTAAGTACTTCGATTAGATCGAGGTGATGAATATTTGAGCCAAGAGTTTGACAATCATCTCAAAACTATGAAATTGTTTCAAGAGTTGACTCCCACACCGAACACCACTATGAATGGTGTATACGAAAGGAGGAATTGAACCTTGTAGAGACATGGTTCATTCGATGATGTGTCAATCAGACTTTCCTATTTCATATTTCCTTTTGAGGATATGCATTAGAAATAATGCGGTTCTGACTGAATCGAGTCCCCTACTAAATCGGTTCCTAAGGCCCCACATGAGATGTGGCATGGAAGAAAACTTAGTTTCGTCTTTCATGAAGATTTGGGGTTGCGAATCTTATGTAAAGAGACTTGTCTCTTATAAGTTAGCACCAAATCTAACAAGGTTATTTTCGGATATTGATTTTACAATCACAAAGAGAACAAAATGTTTGTGGCTCTACACGATTTGTTTCTTGAGAAATAGTTTCTCAATAAAGAATCTAGTGTGAGTAAAATTAATCTTGAAAGAAGTTCAAGAACCCGAAAATAATATGGAACCAAGTAGTAGAGACAGAACCAAGTTCACAAAGGAGTTGTGAAACCGGTTCAAGATGCACAAGTCCATCGTAGATTGGATGGAGTCACGATCCGAACTCAAGGAATAATGATTTCTCGTTGCGGAAAGTGATAAAGTGAAAGTCATTAAGAATGACGATCCTACTTGCTATCAATAAGCGATGTCCCCTCTGAATTTGGATAGATGGGTATGAACCATGGAATCCAAATTACAATCCATGTTTGACAATCAAGTTTGGAACTTGATTGGGCTACCTGAAGGTGTAAAAACTAATGGGATGCAAGAAGGTCTTCAAGACCAACATGGATGGGAAGGTGTGTACTTTCATGACTAAGGATTGTAACAAAGGAATTTAGGCAAATTCATAGTATTGACTATGTTGAAACCTTTTTCGCCAGTTACAATGTCGAAATCTGTTAGATTTTCAATTGCCATTATCACATATTGTGACTATGTGATATGACAAATGGATGTCAAACGACTTTCTTTAAATGGAAAGATTATTAAGGATGTGTAGAGTACACAACCCGAATAGTTTGTCGATCCAAGAAACTCTAATAAAGTATGCATGTTGCAAAGATCCATGAGATGGATTGAAGCAAGCTTCAAGGAATTGGAATCTTCGTTTTGATGAATTGGTCAAAGAGTTTGATTTCATCAAAGAACAAAGATGAATCTTGTGTATGCATGAAATTCAGTGGGAGCGTAATATTATTTCTATTGTTTTATTACAATGATATCTTACTCATTGGAAAACAAGTTCGACACTTAAGACCGTTAAGTCTTGGTCAAGGAAAGGTTTCTCAATGAAAGATATGGGTGAAGCCGATTACATCCTTGGCATCAAGATCTATAAAGATGGATCTAGAAGGATAAATTGGTTTGAAGTCAAAGTGTTCACATTGACAAGATTCTTAGAAGAGTCTAAGAAGAGTAGCTTGTCAATGGGTCATGGTATTTCTCTTAGCAATATTCATTGTCTTATGACAATCGATGAGCAAAAAGGGAATAAATGAAGTTCCATATCTTTGCGGCACTTGGATCCGTCATGTATGCCATGATTTGTACTAGACCCGGCAGATCTCATATGCTCTAAGCATGATGAGTCGATACCAATCTGATCTATGATGAGAACCATTGGATGGCAGCCAAGATGTTCCTTAAGTACTTAAGAAGAACTAAGGATACGCTCTTCGGGATTTGAAAGATTGGAAGTTAATCTTGTTGTAAGGGTTACATAGGTGCTAGCTTCCAAACTAACAAAGTTATTTTAAAATCGCAATTAGGATTTGTGTTTATACTTATTAGAGGTGCGGTTTTGATTGGAAGAGTTCCAAGCGAAATTGTAGTCGATTCTACTACTAAGGCCGAATTTTGGCAACATATGATGTGGCTAAAAGAGGCGTTGGAATCAAAAGTTCATTAGTGTTTTGGAAATGTTCCAAGTATCACTAATCGGTGAAACTTTTGTTATGACAAATAGTGGTGCCACTTGTGCAAACAATGGAACCAAGGTCACAAATGATCCAAACACTCACTTAGACGTTCTTCAAGGAATTCATAAAGAATGAGAAGACGTTAAAATATACAAAGTATCAACCGATGATGACATAAGGGATTCACTTACAAAGACCTCGCACGGCGGAAGCATGATGGGTCATGTTAGATCCATGAGTATTCGATACATAAATGGAGCCTAGTGCAAGTGGGAGACTCGTTGGTGTAATGCCCTAGGCTTTAGTTATGTTTAACGAAAACCGTTATGTATCATCTTTATCGTTTATGTTTATTATTTGATTATTATATAGTTTGCACATTTATTGTAATAATCTCCGTCCCTAATTATTAAGAGAATAATTAGTATAATTGTCAATGGATAATCATATGATGATTATATGCATAGAGATGCACATTGAAATTTATGGGTACTTCATAGAGAACAAGTGACTGGACTTGACCCGTATGAGATTTATGTCATGGTCAAATGTCATAAATCTCATAAGGTTACTTCATTTAGTCCCTAGACACGAGATTATCATGACCTTACACATGATGAAAAGTTATGTTTGATTTTAGTCAAACGGTATCTTAACACGATATCTATAAAGGCTATCTTTGGCATGATCGGATTCATGATGGGAAGGATGATAAGTCAAGATGTAATTTGTCCCTCAAAAGAGATGTTTTGCTTGGGCCCCTCGATGAGTGATAATGATGAAAGCGTGTGGCCACACCCCAATATGATTGGACTATCATTATACTCAAGATTGAGAAAGCATTGAACAAATACAAGTCGACGTGGACCATGACTTGTGTTCAATATAACATCGTGAGACAAAGGGAGAAATGGAAGTGTACCATTGGAAACGTGAACTCTTACGTTGTGTTATTTGGGTAGACATAATGGCTTGCTAGAGTCCGCTTATGTCTTATGAAGGTCGATATGATCGGACTCATTGCCAACATAATACAATCCTATCGGGTCACACACAAATAGAATGAGTTGGTCAACCAAGGGAAGAATGATTGAGAGTTTCGTATATGGCAACTTATGTCACGCTGACATAACTAGCCCTTTGGCTAGTTATGTCACGCGACATAATCTAGCCACGGCTACTTATGTCGTGCGACATAACTAGCATGCACGCTTTTTTGACGGCTGTTCTCCTAATTCGATTAGGAAACATATTTACACTAAAGTAGTATAAATATGTGAGGTCCGTCAACCCTAAGGTCCGGCCGAAATTTTCAAGGGAAAATCATAACAAAATACTCTCAATATTCTTCCATAAGTTTTAGGAATCTAGCAATTCCCAACCCGAGAATTGTTCTTGACATTCATATTTGTGTGGATTAAAAGAGGGTCTTAGTTTTGTTCAAACAAATCAAAGACCTAGAGTTCAAATCAAGATCCAAAGGAGTCAAGATTCAAAGATTCAAGATCAAAAGTTTGTGATTACGAATCACATAATTATCCGTTCGATAGCTCAAGACCTAAAGCAATTTAGGTTGGTAAATTCTATCTCATAGCAATTCAATTTAATCATATGGAACGGATCTTAGGGCTTGGGTTTTGTGTTAATTTTATGCTTAATTCCGCTGCGCATGGATCCATAAAACCCAACAGTAATGCCTTAGTTTCTGGCGACTCCAGGTTGAAAGAATTTTTTTTTAAGGTTTTAGAAGATGCCTCAGACACGGGGCTAGCGTTATTTTCATGGCGGGATATACTATCCCGCCCTTCCTGCTAGGAAAGTTGGTCTTCCCGATTATCGCCATCTGACGACGAATCTCGCCCTGATCATCAAACCACTAGACCCGTACCACGGTTGGGAACGCCATTCGGGATGTTCTCGCCTCAGAGTGCGGGCCTTGCAAAAGAAAGATCATTCTTTGCAATGCTATGTTTGAGGTTTGGCACGTATTTCATTTCCCATTATTCTTTACTTTGTTTTTCTATTCCTCTTTATTTAACACCTTTTCCGGCCCAGGTTTTCGACTCATGGACATCTCTCGACATACGTGCCAATGCCGCGCTAGATCCGACGGTCATCGTAAGCGACTTACGAACGCCCGCCAAGCCGAACTATCCAAGGCCCCGAGATAGAGCTCCCCATTTCTCGCGACGGGGATGATTCCGAGGCACCGCTCGCGAGAAGGCTGCGCCGCGCCGAGAGGGGACGGGGCAATCGCGAAAATCAAGCCGAGCAAAACTCCTCCCGAGATCATCCGTCATTTCGCAGCGGGAAGAGAGAATGGAAGTAGAAGCGAGTGAAGAAGAAGCCGAGGTTCTTGGCTGCTGTGATAGAGCTCGTCCCGCCAAGTCCCCCAGCCCTCGGTTCTCGCGCTCACAAAAGGGGGCGAACGGAGGAGGAAACGAACCGGTAGAAGAATCCACTGAAGCGGAGGCGAGTTGGTGAGTAGCTCGGGGAAGGGTTTGAGATGCCCACGGAGAGAGAAGACTTGTATAATCTTGGTGTGGAAATCGCCCGGTTCCCTACTTGTAAGGCTTTAACCTTCATTCTCGTGATCCTCACAATAGTCTTATCGGCGCGGCATACTTGAATCCGACTTGCGATAGGGCGGCCATAAGAGAAGTGGTTGAACAAGATGTTGACTTATCTTTCAACTTCATTGGTCTTGATTTGCCGGCGTAAGTGCTTGCCGCTTAACACTTTACATAATCTACTTTTAATTCGTCAACATCCTTCTAACTATTAACTTTTCCCGAACCTTCACGGGTGGCGAGTACTTTGCGTGGATTCGTGTGGACAAATATAAGCGCGATGCGTGAGGCCGAGAAGCGGACAAGGCTCGCAGCGCGCAGTGGGCCGAGAGAGAAAAATACAAAGGTAGATGTGGCAGAGATGGAGAAAGAGTTGGCAACACTGCAGGGCGAGCAACCGAAGGCGGCAGAGTGTACCGAAGGCAAGCGAGAACAAGGCCTTGCGGCCGAGGAGAAAGCGAAGGAGGTTTCCGCAAAAGGTGGCGCTAGAGGAGAAGATTCGAGGCCCTTGAAGCCGACACTTTGCCCCCGACGACCAAGAATGATGACTGGTCGCGGAGATTGCCGCCAACAAAGCAGAGAGCGGAGACCGACGCCACGGATATGTACGACAAGGCCTTACTTCACGCCTATGCGGGCGGCGGCAAGCTCCGAGGACATCCCGGCTATAACTCCCGAACTTATTGCGAAATGGGGCTCAGAGCGTATCTAGCGCCGACTTTTGTCGCCGCGGTCACTCCATTGTCCTTTATGAAGACCTGAGAGCCTGAAGGCTTTGGGCTGCGGAAGACGAGCTTACGGGCAAGCCGACACAGGAACCTCCTGCCCTCGTCGAAAATGACGCTCCATCAATGTGGGTGGAACTAATTGGCGAGAAAGGTCAAGCTCTCCTAGCCGCTAAAAACGCCGCTCGCGATGCCCGCCGTCTTTGCCCGAACCTCTCGCGGTGAAAAACAACCTCCGCCTCCGATTTAAGCGTGGTTCTTTTTAAACAATGTTTTATGGTTTGCTCTCGGACAATTTACTTTCTTGCCTTTTAAACAATAGTATGCTTTTGGGATTGTCGCGGTTTGCGACTTATTTTATCTTTGGATGGGTGTCGCAGTTTGCGACTCAGACATTGAAACTTGGTCTTTGGCGGTTTGTTGTCGCGGTTTGCGACTTGAACATTTTATATGGTTGTAAGGTCGTGGTTTGCGGCCTAAACACTTGTATGCTCTTTTTAATTTGGTGTCGCGGTTTGCGACTTGATACTTTAACTTTCAGTGTGTACTCCATACGTGGCTCTCTTAAACTTTTGCTTCGTTATAACTTCGATGTCGCTCTTATCGATTTTTATTTATACCTTCTTTTTGATTATCAGGCATTCTTCGCCTTAACCTTTCGCTTGGCTACAATAGTTTAGATGCCTTGCGATTGGCATCTCGCCTTAACCTTTGCTTTCATAAATTTTCTTTGATGCTTCATTTATGTCGCCATGGCGCGAACTCCAACTTTATACTTTGTTATTACTCGTTTGGCGTAATTTGCGTTGAAATTCTACCTTTAATATGTCGCCATTTGGTTCGACAATTACCACCTTTTCGCTTTCGATAGTTTATCGAAGACTCCTTTCTCATAACTTACACTATATACATACTACTCCCTCCCGAAAAGAGTGAGGCTTTGTCTTTAGGCGGCAAATTTTACTTTATTCTTAGTGATCATTTGCATAACATACTTTGCGAAAGTGGTTTAAAGGCTATTAAAGGGTTTTATTGTTAGGATTCACAACCGCATCTGCCGATAACCGAGAGATGAATCATACCAGATTTCCTCTTCTTTGATATAAACCCCGTTCTATATATGTATTCCTCTATCAAAACCAACTAACTAAGATGTCGATCAAAGTTAGGTTTTTAACAACTTTCCCCTTCTTTGGCAAAGTTACGCTTGACCTCGCATTTCGAGCTCTTCCGGTGTCGCAAGGTTTGGTGCCTAGCATTTCGCTCTTCTAGGTCACCGCCCTTATCTGCGCCCATAACAATTTTGGGGACTTTTCTAGGTGCCTCGAAACCGTTTATCTCCAGGCACGCGCGACTTAGGAACCGATTATCTCCAAGCTCGCGCACTTGAGGTTTGAGCACTCTGAAACCGCTATCTCCAAAGCCACCTCCCCTTTCTCGCCCGTTAAAAGCCGGGACTTTTCTAGGTGCACTGAAACCGTGTATCTCCAGGCACGCGTGACTTGAACCGTTATCTCCAAGCCGCAAGTAGTTTTAAGCGAATTGAAACCGTTATCTCCAAGCCACCTCCCCTTTCTGCCGCCCGATTAAGCCGGGACTTTTCTAGGTGCTCAAAACCGTTATTCTCCGTGCACCGCGACTTGGAACCGGTTATCTCAGCTGCGAGGTTTGGCGACTTGAAGCCGATTATCTCCAAGCCGCCTCCCTTTTCAAAGCCCGTTAAAAGTCGGGACTTTTCTAGGTGCTGGCAGATTATCTCCGAACCGTTCTGTCCGGACTTGGAGGCAGATTATCTCAGCCCGCAAATGAGTTTGGCGACAGAAAGCAGATTATCTCAGCACTCCCACTTTCTCACTTGATTAAAAGCTAGGGACTTTT
>JAFEMH010007184.1:0-99162 GCA_022495995.1 Adenophora triphylla var. japonica | reverse complement strand
CTCATGCCGAGAACGTAAGTGTCGACGTGCGTTTGAGGACATTCGGTTCCATCGAATCGGTCCATCTCCGGCATTACGAACTTGGCGGGAGAGGCGTGACCATTCCCGGATCCGTGGATTTGAGCGTTTCTGCTTTGAGCCGCTCATGGTGGCTTTCGTGTCTTTCATTTGCTCGACCATCCAGGCTAAGGTTGGGTCCAAGGTGGACTCGTGAGGCTCGGCGCCGGTGCTACCACGTGAGCGGTAGTGATTGGAGGTGGAACGCTTGGTATATGAGCATATACGGGAGCCTTTTCGAACCGTATCGGGGTTTGTCCCCGGTGTTTAGGGATTCGTGTATAGGCAACGGACGAACCCGGGAGGATATTGAGGGATATTGGCATCCTCGAGATGGTCCCGCGGTGCGCCGGTGATATTGAGTGATGGGTGTAGCACCGGGCCGACCAAAATTGACAGGTTGCCCCGAGAGGTGGCAACATGGAGCCTAGGTCGGCCGTTTCCTTGGCTGGAAGGCATCCCGTAAGTTGGCGGGGGAGGAACCCGATTGAAGGTTTGGGTGAACTGGTTTTGGGGAATCGTCATCCTCGACCAGTGACAAAAGTACCGTCCTGACCGGGGATAGCCGCTATACCTCGCTCATTCGAAAGGCCGTACCACGAAATCTCCGCCGATCTTCTTTTACGCCTCTTGTGAACCTCTCACAAGCCCGGGATGGCTTCTTCCAATGTCATATCTCATTACCGGTGGCGGGGTCCTTCCCGTCCACGATTTCTCGGTGAGCTAGACATGTCGGAAATTCTGGGCCGAGGGAACCGAGGGAACCGAAGAAGCGTCCGACGCCGTTATCGTGATCCCGGCAAGGCGCCGACCCGGAAATCTGAACCACTTTCGTCGCTCGCCGCAGTGGAACGAAAGGAAGGGTTTAGGCTTCGGAAAAGGGTATTTGGCTCAAGGTTTTCGGGCTTGTGCAATGTGCGCTTACCGATTAAAGTTTACTTAAAGCGCGTTTTCTCAGAGTCCTAATTGGTTGGAAAAGAGCGTGTCTTCTTTTTCGCAACTAATCCTAGAGCTCTAATCAGTGGATCTCGTCACTGCGCTTATAAGCCCCTCGTTTCCATTGTAGATCATCTTTCTCAGGACGGACTATCCCGAGCGAGGTCTGATAAGGCAAGCGAGTTCCACCGACAAAGGAAAAAGTGAACTTAAGGCTAGCTGATCAAGCAAACTTTCAACGTATGTGACGTACGGGCCACGGTCGAAGTCAACGTCCTTAAGTTAAGGCGGGGATCGTGCCAAAATTTGGGCATGACCTCTCCTGACTCGCTTGTGCGAGAGACCTTAGCTTTTTAGCATTGGCCAAGTTGTGGCTGGCACGGTGCATACGACGAGGTTTGGTGACACAGTGTCACATTGAACCTTCGGGTATATTTTTCGGCAGAGCTCCGCGTCAAAGTCAAGGCTAAAAAGCTCAAGACTTCGGGTCGGGAACGACCTTCGGTCTCAACCTCTCGAGCTTGACTCGTGTAGGAACCCGGCGTAAAAAAACATACACTTAGGCTTTATGACACGAGCTAAGCCAAAAACCAACCGGGGTCTTGGACAAAGTGTGACACAAAGAGTGCATGGCTTACACGGGCTAGGATGGGATGTTTGGGACGACCCCGTGCGCCCCCGAAAGGTGTCTGGCAGACCAATCGGAGTGCAACTGATAAAGCCATCCCGGGTTAGGGTTTGTAGTGTGCAGTGTACCGAGGCAGCAAGTGCACGTGAAGTGCGGTGTTCCGAGGCAGCAAGTGCACGTAGTGTGCGGTCACTAAAATTCTTTTTCTGAGTAAAACAGAGATTTTTCAGAATGTGTCTTAAAGAATTTATGATGCACAGTTCAAAAGACAGCATGAAAATCAAACATGAATGGGGATGCACAAACATGGTATGATTTTGGAAAGTTGACAATGTAATGCCTTTTGAAAAAAACCGTTCGAGGTTTAAAGGAACACACACACACGAAAACGAGGAAGGGTAAACAAAAGTTTGACCCACGGAAGGCTTTTTAGAAAACATCGGTAGTTTTGAAAAAAGTATCTCTTCCCCGGAGTCGCCAACCGAAATTACACGATCTTTTCGCGCGCGGGGGCGCGGAAAAGGCGGTTGTCTTTCGCGGAGGGGTTGGTGTCCGAGACCTCGGCTTCATGGGAAGGAAAAATGAGGAGTCGCCACGCGGTTTTTGTATTTTGAGCCCAAACGTTGAGAAACGGCTTTTGTGAAAAAGGTGTCATTTTATTGGTAGCAAAAACTTAGGAAAAGGCTTTTTGAAAAAGGGGATCATTTTTATTGGCAGCAAAAACGAGTAAAAAGCTTTTGTACCGTAGATTGTTAGGTTCGGAGGTCGAGGTTACGTTCGGGTAGAGTATGACGAGATCGCAGAAACGCCTCGCATGACGAGTCTTTCTACCTTTCTCGAAATCGTGTGTGTGTGTGTGTGTGTGTGTCTTTTGAAATGGGGGCTTGAATGACAAGCTTAATCTTGGTTTGAATGACAAACGTTGATTAGGTGACTTTTGAAAAGACGAGCGTTTGAATGACAAACGTCGGTTTGAGTTTGAAATGAGCGTTTGCGTGGCAAACGTCGATTTTGAGTTGAAATGAACATTTGCGTGGCAAACGTCGATTTTGAGTTGAAATGAGCGTTTGCGTGGCAAACGTCGACTTTGAGTTGAAATGAGCGTTTGCGTGGCAAACGTCGATTTTGAACCGTACGAGTCATTGTTAACGATTTTTACGGGAAAAATGCGTATTAAATGATTTTAAGTGTCAAATGGCGGCTTGGAATTTGAAGATGAGCGTTTGGAGGCCGAACGTCATTTCACGCGTTTTTGAAAGAGAGTTCGACGGACGAACTCCGGTTTTGAACCGGGCATTACATTGTTAACGATTTTTACGGGAAAAATGCGTATTAAATGACATGCGATCAACGAATCGGGTTGCGACTCGGACTTTGAAAAGTAAATACTATCACAATCCAAACGGATCGGACTTGTAAATGACAGTATTTAAAGCGGTGTCAACGGAATCAAACGATCCGGATTCGTAAATGACGATCGACGAGGCCAAACGGCTCGGAATTGTAAATGACGATCAACGAGGCCAAACGGCTCGGAATTGTAAATGACGATCAACGAGGCCAAACGGCTCGAAATTGTAAATGACGATCAACGAGGCCAAACGGCTCGGAATTGTAAATGACATAAAAGTAAACGGAACGGGGTCGGAACGCCGTTTTAACCCGTGATTACTTCTCTTACGGAAAGAGAAGAGGATCGAGGGGCTAAAACGTATCGGACCCCGTTAGACGTAGACGGAGGCGTCTACATTTTGATAACGACGTTCGAAACAGTTATAGCGACTGGTGCGTAAACCGAGACGGAACGGGAGATTTAGAGAGAGGGAGTTATACCTATGGCTAGGGTCGACTCCTTTGGCTCGGGAGGTGTGTACGGGACACGGAAAGTGATTCGAAAGGTTGTTTCGAAGTTGTAGGGTGCGTATTTGATCGAAATACGAAGGTTTCACGCAAATCGAGATAGAACGGGAGCTCGGGAGGGGTGAAAACCAGTTTGGACCGTGGGGGGTGGTGATTTTTGGTGTAAAAATCCTCTCTCTTTGGCTTTGACAGCCATTTCTATTTATAGGTGAAATTTGCAGTAGGAGTCCGGACGGACTTGGCCTGAATCCAGGGGGTTTTGTGGTATTTTGGGAATTTGAAGGACTCGCTGGCAATTTCAGAAAATGTGCACAGTGAGTCCGGCCGGACTTAGCTTGCAAACCATGGGCATTTTGGTCTTTTCCCTTGATTTGTGATTGAAAGGTGATGAGGGGGCTGTGGCATGCTGGACACGTGTCCAGTGACTCACCCTTTGCATGGGAGTTCGTCCCCCGGTCCCGGTTTTGTCCGTTTTTTTAAAATAACAGTCCGGGAAATGTCCGAAACGCCCCCGGAAAGTGCTGGAAAATGCATTTTTCAGGGAAAGCCATACTTTTACGTGAGATGTCACGTGCTAAGTACGGTTCGACGTCGGGATGCACGGGGCAGTCCCGGGACGTCTCGTTGGCACGGCAACGGGGAGTTTAACGAGTTCCGGTTAACCTGGAGCGGGCCAGTTAACGGATTTCGGTTAACTTTCTGACGGATTTGGACGATCCGGATTTGGGTACTTACAACTACGTTAGTATTAGTATTTGTGTCCTAATCGTATTAGGAAACAGTCTGTAAACCGCCTCTATGGCTGGATCTGTCGCGCGACCTCTTGCCACCTCTGGGTAAGATCTGTCGCGCGATGACTCTTGACAGATCAGGAACTCTCAATTTTCTTCCTTTGGTTTAACCAATTCATTCCAATTGTGTGTGACCCAATAGGATTATATTATGTTGACAATGAGCCCGATCATATCGACCCACATAAAACATAAGCGGACTCTGGCAAGCCATTATGTCTATCCAATTAATATAACGTAAGAGTTCACGTTTTCAATGGTACACTTCCATTTCTCCCTTTGTCTCACGATGTTATATTGAACACAAGTCATGATCCATGTCAACTTGCATTTGTTCAATGCTTTCTCGATATTGAGTATAATGAGGCCATACACTTTCATCATTATCACTCATCGAGGGGCCCAAGAAAAACATCTCTCTTTCGAGGGACAAATTCCATCTTGACTTATCATCCTTCCCATCATGAATCCGATCATGCCAAAGATAGCCTTTATAAATATCGTGTTAAGATATCGTTTGACTAAAATCAAACATAACTTTCATCATATGTAAGGTCATGATAATCTCAGGTCTAGGGACTAAATGAAGTAACCATATGAGATTCAATTATGACATTTGACCATGACATAAATCTCATACGGGTCAAGTCCAGTCACTTGTTCACTAACAAGTACCCATAATTTTAATGGGCATCTCGATGCATATAATCATCATATGATTATCCATTAACAATTATACTAATTATTCACTTAATAAATAGGGACGGAGATTATTACAATAAATATGCAAAATATATAATAATCAAATAATAAACTTTTCATATAATAATAAATAATGTCAACATATAGGTCTATCAACTATAGGGCTAGGGCATAACACTAACAAAAGCAACCTCCCTCTAATGGTGATCCACATGCGAACGAACCAAAAACTCTTCTTGTTGGATTGCTAGATGATCCTTTCCGATTATTAAAACGTTTTCAGTAATCAATGGCAAAAACTATTTGGTACTTTTGATTCAAAATCAAAATCAATCTCTAGAGTTTCAAAAACCTAGAACAATGATGTAGGGTGAGAGAGAGTTTTTGGCTGCCCAAGGACTTGTATTTATACATTGGTATAAATCCCTAACACTTAGGATTAAATATTTGTCAAACACAAACACCTAGCCAGCCAAGGAAAACACGTACGGATTGACTAGAGTTGTCGCGCTACGTAGGATGCCAGTGGCTAAGTATGTCAAACACAAACACCTAACCATTACAAGATGGGCTTATATAAGATAAATGGAACATCCCTCAATTCCATAATCAAAAGATGCATGAATGAAAGTAATAAATAAACAAGGAAAACAAAAAGTTGCTAATAGGCTGTATGCAGACAGCTTGGACCTTCTGTAGAAAAATTGAATTATCTCTTTTTCTAGAGCTCGGAACGACAAAACGATTTTTTTGTATGAAAGTATACACATATACCTTTCCAACGGATGTCTTTACGCCTTCTGGAACCTTCTAGATCAGAACAGTTTATTCCTCAAAGTTCACTGAAAATCTGGTTCTGCAGAATTTTAAATTCACCTTCATTGAATCTGTTTGTTTTCGTGAATTTTACTCTACTGTTCATTGAGTTTGTCACCATGAAATTCTCCTGTGTCATTTTAGAGCTGGAAGAATTCATTGTATTATTTACATTGCTAGATGCAAATTATTGTATGTTAGGTTGAACAAAAACAAAATCCTCTAATCAAAAAATCAAAAACTGACCTTTCTATAAGTTGGTCTGAACAATCTTTCAACAAAAGCAAGAACAAACATGTCCCAAAACCCAGGAGCCACACCAAGAGTAGCCCAAAGATAAGAAAGGGTACTCAAAGCTAAAAGTGCTCCAGGGATAGTAAGTGTCAAACCATTTGATCTGGTCCAATTCCACCCGCTGCTGCAACAGATGCCATGTTTGTTGTTCAAAGTGGATTTTCATACAGTTTTTTGGAAGATACAAAACTGGATTTTGCTTCAATTTGAGACCAGCAATGAAAAATGGTGGGAATATTAATTTAGGGTTTAACTTGCTGACTTCTTAACTTTAACTTGCATGTTCATATGTTTAGTTCCATTTACTCTCACCGCAAAGTGGAATGATGTAGTTATTCTGTATGAATACTTTCATTATCTTGTAGACTAATTACGACTAAGCCTTCTCCTCGTTCTTAACCGAAGACTCTTCTGTCAAACTTACTGAAGATTCCTATGCATGATAAAAAAAATGCATTGTATTTATATATTCTCCTTTTATGTTCCATTGATTATCCTCACCCAGATCCTTGAAAAAAGATCACCCAAAGAAGATTGATTTGCAAGTATTTTTCGGTTGCAATATTTGATTTCCTTCCTTTCTATTTTTGCAAATAGTCTTGTAAGCTATGGCGAGCATGCTCATTCTTTTATCGTGCTTAATATCCCGTTACTTTGATTATCTCCAATCAGTGAACAAGATAGATTGAAGATTTTGTTCGAGCGAAGCTGGAATTAAAAATTGATTGAGCCATCACTTGAACTGAATAAAATTTAAGTCTATAACTTGGGTGGGGGTTGGGAAGGGGAAGGTTGACATTGAGGAATTGATATATGTATCAGCTTGAAGGGCACATGGGTTCATATCTAAGTCAATGTGTGTATATTTTATGTGGCATGAAGGGGAGAAGACTATATTTGCTCAGTTGGGACTTCTTGCTGAAATGATACCTGGTAGGGGGAACAAATGAATGTCATATCACATGAATAGTTTAACTGAATTTGGTAGTATCCTTGTTTGGTAAGTAGCTATCTCAGGGAATTGACTGGGCACAAATCAAGCTTCCCCTGCTCTGTTTTGTGTCGGCGGACAGATTTGTAGTTCATGTTGTGGTGACTTGTTTGACATGAAATATGAGTCTAAAAATCATCATAAAATTCGTGAGGCATGTTTTATGCGTTTAGAATAAAGTCCCATGTAATTTGATATTCCTTATTTTGGTTAAATAGAAAAAATCAACTGCAAACAAGGGTAACCGTGGAAAGAAGCTGCTAAATCATCATGGTGGAGCCAAACCATTTGTATACCATATTCAAGATTTAATGGTATATTAATATTATTCATTAATTTTATATTATTTGATTATTTTTGTCTTTTCTTTATTTCTTATTTCTTTTATATCTTTGTAGGAAAAGGCCTCAAATTTTTCGGCAGTTGATAACTTTAAGAAAGTTTATGTCACGCCAGATAATCCAGCAGCAGCTCCTTTATATGTTAGTGTTTTCTCATAGATGTATGATTTTTTTATATAATTTTTAGTATAATTTATGAGTTTCATTGTTTTTTTTATTTCAAGAAAAGATAAATGATTTTACTAAGGACTATGAATCTCAGTTTGCACCCGACACCCCGTTAGACGAAATTTCACATCCGGGTCCAGAAATAGGAGTGAAAATACTGACAGAGACTCTTGAGGAATTGGGTCCGAATGTTGGGAGTTATGTGAGGGGTATGGGTCGTGGGATGGTACGTGATGTTAAACGCCGATTGCCACCTTCAACATCTCAAGCATCAATCAATAAAGTGAAGGATCTAGAAGAAAAATTGGGACAATCACAAGAAGAAGTGAAGCAGTTAAAAGAAGAAATGGCATCTCAAAAAGAAGAAATGGCGTCTCAAACAAGTATGTTTAGCAAACTTCCTTATATGTTGAAAGCTAATGATAAACAATCGCTTGATAGCATTGTGGCTCAATCTAGGTCGACTAATCAAGTTTGAACTTGCTCCAAACTTATTTTATGTTTAAAAACTTTATGGAATTTTTTGATGAAGTATTTGATATCTGTATATATTAGTGATAATATTTTGAGGGAGTATGTTGATGGTACTATTTAGATGATCGTTTTTTATTTGAAAAATATAATGTGTTTTTTGACCTGGCAAGGCAATGAAATAATCAGAGTTGGCAGCCATTACAACTTTTCTTATTTATATATATATATATATATATATATATATATATATATATATATATATATATATATATATATATATATATATATATATTGACGTAGCGGAAGACTTGATAAATATCAATTACTGTTGTAACGCGCACGTTAACCAGTAATCGATCTTCAACCCACATTGAATCGCGCACGATTGCCGGGAATTAGACGAAAGGAGAACACTCCACTTTCGGATTTAACAGAGTAAATACTCAAATTTTATTAATCAACAATCGATTTTCGGAATTACAATTAATCATAATTATATAGTGACCGTAGGACTTGAAAAACAAGTCAAAAACTTTCCAAAATAACCCTAGTCTATATAGTAACATAATCAATCAATAAAACATTAAAATAAAGTCCTAATCATATATAATATATATAGCAAAACTATTTAGAGGCTCCAGAAAAGGCCACGTCAAAGGCCACGTCAGCAACAATTTTCAACTCATTTTTATTCCAATTGGTCAGACATTTTTTTATGCTATCACCGAAAAATAAATAAATAAAAGCCTAATTCTATTATCAATAATAACCGAAAAGATACTGATATCTTTTTCCCTTAAGTTTATAAGATAGGATTTCCACCATAATATAATTTACAAATAACTTCTTAATTATCGTTTTATATCCCCTTTCATCTTTCTGAGACCTATGTGTAGCATATTAAAGTTGCTAAAATCCTTTTACATTTAAATTAGGTTTATCTATTGTATTGATTTTGAAATTCAGATAAGATTACATATTTTAAAATTCTAAGATTCGTCTACCTAACTTAATCAAAGACCAAGGGGCACGAAGAAAACCATCTATCACAAAGATTACCTATTTTTAATTATCAAAAGAATCATTGAGATTTATTTTGCAATTCTGATATGGCTACCTATTTTAAAATTTGAAAAAAATAAATCGCTTCGCAATCGATTAATTGATTTCCCTATTCCCTTATTTTACAACTATATAATGGGGTTTCACGGGTCATTTCAAGCTATGATTTCTTGCATAATTTTTGGAGCTCTGCACAAGTAAACAACTACTAGCTTGCCATTTCTGAAGTACTATATAATAGAAAATGACAATTTATTTTACAAGAGAGAGTGAATTTAAATTCCTTTGTTCTAATGTGGAATAATATTTGGGGTTAGATGATAATTTTTTATTCCCAGGTTTGACAAATTGGCCACAACAGTAGGGTATGGCCAAGCAAGCTCTATTAGATCAGAAGGAGGCACGGGCAGTTGGTAGAATATTGTGTTTTACAGTATCTTTTAATGAAATTTAGCACTCATTGTGGTAGATGCTCTCATTTTCTGTTTTCATGTGTTGCTCATTATGCAAAAAGCGTTACCAAGCCATTACCAAATAATAGATTATATCCAATTGTCGATGGTGCACGGACTAATATGCATCATTATAGACATCGTAAGCAAGCAAAATAATTTCAGAATGACAAATAGAACAAGTCTCAAAATGAATATGTTTTCTTTTATCAATCATCAATAACAAAAATAGACGTTCAGCTAGCTAAGTATTTGGTAAACCATTGGTGCTCATCTTGAGGTTCAAACCATCATCGGAGCATTTTGAAATATATGTCACATATTAGCAGTATGTACCCCTATATTTAATGGTTTCTCATTTTTTTCATATTTTCAGAGTATATGGATTGGCATATTAACGTGACACTGGTATAGATCCTAGACTTTTTCTTCTGAATTGTTCATAAAACAAACAACAATAAAGAGGTAATTATTTGTTAAAGTAACCCTTTTATTTTTTGTTACTGCATGTGTATTTTACAAATACAATTTGTTAAAATTTTGAAATGTTTAGAAGCATTTTGTTTTAACATTGACAATATAATTTTCTTGTGTGCAATGCATGCACTACTAGAAACAGTGTATTTATTGACGGACATTTACCGACGGACCCAGTCCGTCGGTAATACCGACGGAAAACAAATGGATACCGACGGAAATTAATTTCATTTTACCGGAATTTTTTTTTTTTAAATTTCGTGTAGTCCGTCGGTAATTTAAAAATGTCCGTCGGTAATTCCTTGGTATTACGGACGGACAGTGTCCGTCGGTATTACCGACGGCCACGTCCGTCGGTAAATACGCCTTATATATAATGAAAAAAATCCCATTTCTTAATTACGCCTTCATTTTACGTACGCCCTCTCCTCTCTCTCTCAGTTCGCGAACGGAACCCTAGCGCCTCGCCGTTGCCGTCGCCGTCTTCGGTAAGTTTCTTCTCAATCGCTTAATTCCTCTCTCACTCGATTTCTCCCTCTCACTCTCTCTCTCTCTCATCAGTAATTCGCGAACAAACGCCGTCTCCGCCGTGGAAGTCGTTCGCCGTTGCCATCTCCGTCGCCGGCCGGTAAGATCTCTTTCTCTCTCTCAATCCCTTTCTCTCTCTCACTCGATTTCTCTCTCTCACTCGCTTTCTCTCTCTCTCTCTCTCGCAGTCGCCCTAGTCTTGCCGTTGCCGCCGAGCCCGCCGTTCGCCGTCGTTGTCTCCGTCGCCGGTAAGCTCTCTTTCTCTCTCTCTCTCACTGGATTTCTCTCTCTCAAGTATTGATTACAAATCTTTGCCTAATTTTGAAAAAAATTACTTAACTGTGTATAATAATTGTTGAAAAAAATTAAGAAAGTATATTTGGTAACTGTGTATGTATAATTGTTGAAAAAAATTAAGAGGATGGAAAAATGAGGTTGAAGCTAATTAGGGTTCAGATTTGTGTGCTTTTCAAATCTCCCATTGTTGGGTACATTTACATTGCTAGTAGGGTTATGTTGTTGATGTAATTTGTAGGTCTTTTATGTAAATTGTTTGAAGATGATGGTTCGAATTTTAACTGTAGTGAGATTAGGGTTTATGCTTGTTGGTTATAGTACCTTTGTTATAATAGTGAAGATTAATGGTTAAATGTTGGAATTTTGGTTTTAATTTGTCCTTTAGAGCAAATTTGAGAAAACATAACTGATTATTCATTTTAGGATGAATGTAGTAAAATATTCCAAACAACACATATGCACGCAAATGGGTTACACTCATAGCACATGGCACATTTTGACTGTTATGCGTGGATAGGATGGTCGCATAGCGCCTTCCATAGTCTATGCGCTCGCATGGCTTCCAAAATGCTCCTCCATATATTCTACTTCCTTTTCCTTTACCTCGAGTATTTTGGCTCCGACTCAAACTTTCACTGCTTAATCTTTCGTACCAACAATACTCCTCGTCGTTAGTTTAGACTCTATATCCCAACATAAATTACGGTTAATTTAAAAAAATAAAAGTCATGTTTGAATTAACAAATTTTAAATGATGATTATATAAAAAAAAAAAATATTACTGATAAATATTGCCCTGTTACAAAACAAATGTCGCATTTAAATAGTTAACGTTTTTATAAAAAAATGTTTTATAATTTGTACATTGCTTTGCTTGTACAGGAAAAATTGCACTAAATCATTTAATTTTTCTAAAATAAAACAGGTTTGACAGGTTTATCCCTTTCCCATTACCCTTTTTCCCTTTGTTTGTAGTTTGTTTGTAGTTTGTTTGTTGTTGGGATTTGTTTAAAACAGGTTTGACAGGTTTACAGGTGGTTTAATAATAAAACATAATTTTTTTTTTTAAATCTGGCCAGATTACCGACGGAAATTTCCGTCGGTAAATTAATAAAAAAAAATAAATAATACTAATTTCCGGCGGAAATATCAGTCGGAAAATAATAAAAATTAAAAAAATAAAACTCATTACCGACGGATATATCCGTCGGTTTACGGTTTAGATTTCCGACGGACATATCCGACGGTAAATTTTATGGATTCTGACGGTTATAACCGTCGGTAATGGTTTTATTTACCGACGGATAATTCCATCGGTAACCTCCGGCAATTGCTCCGGTTAACCGGCCGGCATTACTCATTTCCGACGGACGGTTCCCGGCGGAATTTCAGATTTTCCGACGGACAATCCGCCGGTATTTCCGGCGGAATTTGTCCGTCGGTATTACCAACCAATTATTTCCGACGGAACCCGACGGACGAATTCCGTCGGTAATATCCATTTACCGTCGAAAATGTGGAATTACTGACGGAAATTTCCGTCGGTAAAAGGCCTGTTTCTAGTAGTGATGCTTCCATTGTTGAGAAGAGAATACAATACATCAATGGAGTGAAAGGGAACCGGAGATGTAAAGTCCAACTACAAAGAAAAAACGTAAGGGTGTTATGCATTAATGTTTACTTGAAAGTAACTGATGTGAAATTGCCGTATATATATGAAAGGGTTAATTACCATTTAGGGCCTAAGGTCGTATAGCAGTCTTCGCGGGGGGGCCTGTGGTTGTTTCCTTGTCAATTTAGGGCCTCACATTAAAAAAGTTAGCCAGTTAGGGAAAAATTAACGATTTCGGTTAAAAAAATCAGTTAAGTGACCATGTGCCTACCACATGCGTTTTTAACGAGGGTATTTCTGGCAAATGAAGTTGTTATCCCTGTTAAGGGGGTTAAATGCAATTTCTTAAATTAAAAGGATTGAAAATAAAATTTATTTTCAACCCTTCTTCTTCATCAACACAAACCCACAACGCCGTCTCCTTCCCCACACCACCACCATCACCATCATTCACATCCACCGCCTCGGCACCACACAACGCCGTCTCCTTCCCCACCAAATCGTCCTCCACACCCCCATTAATCCAGGCACCTCCATCTCTCAAATCAACTCAACGACCTCCATCTCCACCCTTCAACCCCACCCTCGGCCAAGAACTCAACGACCCCTCTCTCAAATCAAGCAACGCCGAAAGAGAGGAATCCAAATTCGTCGGTAAAGTGGCTGCAGATGGAAGATAGGAAACCCAGATTTGATTTGTTTTTGATTTAGAAACACAAATCTGGGTTTGAATTTCATCTTTTTGAAACCCAGATTTGGGTATGAATTCGATTTTGATTTTCGATTTGCTTAGACATGGCTGCTGCACATTGATTAATCTCACAAGGAGCTGCTAGTTTGGAAACCCAACTAGCAAACCCAAACCTGGGTTTGAATTTCATACTTATGAAATAAATATTTTTTTGCTTAATAATGGATTTTTTGCTTAATAATGTATCAACAATGCCTGTAAGTTCTTCATTTGATATAATTCCAAACAAAGACTTTTTCTTGATGTGAAATGTTTGGTTTTCTGTAATATTCAAAAGGGTTGTGGCTGAAAATGTGGAGTCATAGAAGAAGTAAGCCGGGAAATTTGATGGTGTTTTTAATGGAAGTGGCGGTGGTGGTGGTGGTGGTGGTGGTGGTGGTGGTGGTGGTGGGAGCAGTGGCGGGACCAAAAATTATAGGGCATATGACAATTAAAAATATTTTAATTCTCACTTTTTTTATTATTTGTGTATTTATGAAATAACACTTACTACATTATTCCATCTTTAAATCTATGATTAGTATTTTTTTTGTAAATATTTATTTTATTTAATCTATTTTTATTTATATATTTTATAAATTATCCAATCTAAAATAATTAATAATTTTTTTGAAGCAAAATAATTAGTAATTTAAATTATTAGAAAAAAAGATAATAGTTAATATCTTAAATTATTTAAAATCATATTAACTATTATCTTAATTTTTAATTTTGAATTTTGAATTTTGAATTTTGAATTTTGAATTTTGAATTTTGAATTTTGAATTTTGAATTTTTAATTTTTAACTTTTAATCTTTAATTTTATAATTTTCTTATTCATTTTGCCAGAAATACCCTCGTTAAAAACGCACGTGGTAGGCACATGGTCACTTAACTGGATTTTTTTAACCGAAATCGTTAGTTTTCCCTTAATTGGCTAACTTTTTTAATGTGAGGCCCTAAATAGACAAGGAAACTACTACAGGCCCCCCCCCCCCACGAAGACAGGTATACTACCTTAGGCCCTAAATGGTAATTAACCCTATATGAAATCATACAATTTTAGTTAATAGATTTAGTTTGTTATGTGCAATTTCCAAAAAAGTGTCGCGCACATGTTCAACTATCAAATGTGTATTTGTTGTTGTAGAGGATTGAAATATTTCATTCTTTTTCAGCAACATAATAATTGTAAATTATGTTTCATTCATATATCAATGGAAAATGCTAATGTTATACAAATCGTTTATTGTCTACTGTAATTAGGGGTGACAAAACACAACTCAAACCCATCCCAAATTCAAAATGCCTTGATTTTTTTTTACACTTTATTTTCAAACTTCTTCAAAGTTTATATTCTCGAAACAAGTAAAAACACCTAAAATAACCTAATTTAGGAATGGAGAGATCATACTACTCCCTCCGTTCCTAAAAGATTGTCCCGTTGTACATTTTGCAATTATTAAGAAAGAGCTTCACCTTCTTGTACCTTAGTAGATTTGCACTAACATTCATGCCTAAATTTAGAAATGAGACATACTTTTTGGGACAAATTAAAATGGCAAATGAGACAATCTTTCAGGGACGGAGGGAGTACTTTTTTATTTTGAAATTATCAAAAATATTTATCATTCATTCATTGGGATTATAATTCATTTATAATCTAAAAAAAAATGAATTGCTTTTAACAATGAAACTATATTGTCATGACACGTGTGACATATTTTAAGGCGTCATTTTTTACCATGTTTAAGATATCGTTTAAAAATAATACTCCATTCGTCCCGAAAAGTTTGTATCACTTTAACTTTCATGGTCAATTCAATTGAATTTAATCATGATTTTATGGAAATCTAATTATTTTTATGCAATTCTACAATTGTTATTGATAATATTTATAATGGTGAATCAATAACAAATTTTAAAATTGCATATACAGATAGCTAGATTTTCAAAAAAATTATGGTCAAAGTTTCATTGAGTTGACAATGAAAGTCAAAATGGGACAATCATTCAGGGATGGAGACAGTAATTACTGTGTTGATACATGAAACATTATATACTTCAAAAAAATCATTACACTGTGCTAGATAATCAAGATCTAAACCTTAACTTTAACTTCAGTCCAAAATGAGACGGGAAAATAAGAAGAAATTCAAGTTCTTGAATTAAAATTAAACCTAGATTTGAGATGAAATTATAGAGCATGGGTAGAGTGTGGTTGCAGAGGATTGATTGAGGTTAAAGTTATTCGGGTGAATGTCAAGTAATTGATGATGGCCGAGTAGTTCAATCGTGCAAATTGCTTATTTTTGTTTATGATGGTGGTGAAGGTTGCAAAGATTTGAGCTACATAGGGGTTCGATTTCTGGGTGTTCTATTTGATTTTGGAGACCCAGTGTGCTTCATTTTTTGTCGACAAAGGTGGTACGATTGTTTGTTTTGAGGGAGATCCAGATGAGGGTTTGATAAGTGATTACGGAAATGATGAAGTTATAGGGATAAAATAGCAATAGACGATGATAATAAATTTGCCGCTCGATGGAGGACAAACAGGAGGAGTTGGTGATGTTGGGGTTAGTGCTAAATAATGGATGCTTGCATCTAAGACATACTCCCTCCACCCCGAAATGTTTATTCCACTTTGACTCTTTTCTTAATGATGAAACAATAACAAATTTTAGAATTGCATAGGGATATATAGATTTTAATAAAATTTTGATCAAAGTTTTATTGATTTAATCGTAAAAATCAAAGTGTGACAAACTATCTAAAACGGAGAGATATATAGGTCGGGGAAGTTGGGGCTGGTAACAACCGGTTTCAGGATGATGAGGAAAGTAGGTGTTGCTTGGGGTATAGTAATAGTTTATGTTTAACTTTTTATTTTAGTGAAAAAAAATATCTAGGCTTTTATATTTTAAAATTTACACTTTCACCCTATATATTTAATAAATTTAAATGCATCAGCGTTAAATGATTGTCAATTAAGTGTAAATAATTTACAATTGTAGACGCGTTAGCATATTTTTATTAAATTTTGAATGAAATTTTAATGATGGGCAATTCTGATGCTCAATGGTAAAAAAAAAACGTAGTTGAAGGAAATATTTATATCTGCATGTGATACTTAAGTATATAGATGACATATTTATCATATATCTACATTAAGTTTAAGTACATTTTTGATATATATATTCATCATACTTTATTCTTCTAAAAAATCAGTTTTTTCTTTTATTTAATTTCCCAAGCATGCATTGTCTTATTTCATAAAATAAACATATATAATTGGAGTATAATTTTTGTGAAGTACAAGTAAAAAAAGAATGGTTCATACAAAGCAATTTTAGTTTTAAATGGAAAATATCATTCCAAGAAGTAGTCGTTCAAATATGCAATTTGTGAAGTTAATTTAAAATCATAAGATTAACCGTTTATATTCTATATTTCACATTTGTAATTATTGTAGCGGCAACAGAAAAAAAAAGAGAATACTTTCTTGAATATCTTTTTATTTTATTTTAGGCATAAAATTACATCTTAAGCGTGGTTCTATACTAAATGGTTAAGAAAAAGGGAGACACAGAAATTATCTACATTTCAAAATTATTTCCATATTGAACTAAGACGTATATAAGGGTAGTTATATCAATATGTTAATTAACAACTAAATATTTATTAATTGTAGTGGTTAATAATTATATTTGCATTAGTCGAGATAGCCTCTCCCGTAATTTTATATGGACATAATGACCCACTCCAATTATTATCAATGACGGTTCAAAATGATGAAATGTAACTTACTCCCTTCGTCACACTTTACTTGATACCAAAATTTTGAACACAAAAATTAAGAAAAAAAATAGATGAGAGAGTTAGTAAGAGAAAATGCTGTGAGTATAAAAGGTAAAGTATGAGAGAGATTGAGTGAAAGGAATATAAATTGATTGGTGTTGTGAGTATAAAAATTTACCATTTTGGGTTGTATCAAGTGAAGTGAGACGATATAAAATGAAAATTGGTATCAAGTGAAGTGGAACGGATGGATGGAGTATATTACATGCCCTTTTCACCTTCTTCTAAAAATTGTCTTATACATTGTTTTATTTTAATTTTTTTAAAGATAATTGCTAATAGATAATCATTTTTTCATGTGTTCTCTCCATTTAATTTTTTTAAACAAAAATCTAAATTTATTATTTAAAATCATAAAATCTTGTGGAGTATTACTTATGTTTCTTTCACGGGAAATTTCATATATCGTCGTCCAATTGACTTAAATAATAAAGCAAAATAATAATGAAGTTAAAATGTTATTCTCACTAAGTGGATAAAGTTGGCTCGACTCCTCTAAACCCATTTCAAGAAAATAAAGTGATAATTTTAATTAATTTATTTTTAACAGTTAAAGAGATGTTTTTTTAGTTATTTAATGAAACACTACTTCTGCTCCGTAATAATATTTTAATTAAATAATTTACCGATGAACTAAGACTATATAATATAGAAAATTTAATAAATATTTGATCAGTTTTTAAATAAGTTGGCAAAAAATTAAAGTGAGATTATATTTTCAGAATAAATGAATGCCATTAATATGTACATGATTTTTTTTATAATATTCATGAAATTATAAACATTTAGATACACAATTAAAAACTTACGCTGAATATTGTTAGTTAAGCATTCGTAAAAGTTTGGTCAATGTTCAATTAAATTACCAAAACAAATAAATATATGAAATTTATTTTTTGCACAAATAATAGAGACTAAAAATCATGAAGCATTTCCGAAGTTAACTCAATGTTTCAATTTCATTATTTTAGGGGTTTCGAATGCCAAAATGGGGATTTCTGACGGGATTAGTTAGGAAATTCAATTAAATCACAAGTGTTTTGCATGAGATAGACAAATTTGTTAGCATAAAATAGATAGGAGTATTAGTTTATAAAGTGTAAATCATTTACTTTTTAATAAAAGGGGTATGAGTTAAATTTCTATTTCTCACATTGATATTTATTGATAAATTTATACCAAAATAATATTTTTAAATAGTTAAATGTAGAACATATTTTTCAAAAATTAACGTATTAAACATAAATTTGATCTACAATTTAACATAAATATAATATTTTTATTCATAATTAAGTAATAACAATTTCTAACAAACCACGTGCAAATCACTAATACTTGATTGAGGGTTTAACAAATTCTGAATAAAACTTTGATTTGTTAAAATATTGACAATACACAGACTCTATATTTGACAAAATTTTCAATGAAAGTAGTTACTCTTTGCTATCTGATATGGTATGTGACAATTTCCAAGAGTCAGTGACAAGAAATGACTTAAACTTCTTATTTATGAAATTGATCGTTGCGCACATCATTGAAAGACCAATATGATGTACAAGATATTTTTTCACAAGTTTTGAGGTAACCATGAATCTAAATTTTTATTACATGATCAAAATTGATTTTTACCATGCATGTCTATATGTTCATTATATTTGGTATAGTTTGTATAGTTTATTATTTAGATATAGTTTTATTTACATTGCTAATTAGTAATATTACATCGAATACTTTCTGTTGAGATGTGAGGACACGTTTTGAACAAACAAATTAATTTATTTGCTTAAACATTGTATTTGTGATATATTCTAATAGAGATTTCGCTCAGTGGCTCTTGAGTGTCGAAGATGGAATTGCCGGTGGAGATAATGATAGAGAAATTGACATTAACCTTCCTGATGATATATTGATTCGAGAGGCTTCAGATTCTATTACAAAAATAGTCGAATCTATATATCCTGACTTATTGCAAAATAAGGAAGTCGAAGGATTCTTCCAGACTAGAGTTGTGCTTGCTCCAACAAATGAGATTGTCGATAACATAAATGATTATGTCATGTCACTCTTTCCGGGAGACGAAGTTGAATATATGAGTTCTGATGCCATTTGTAAGGATGAGGATGATGAAAATGGTGCTGAAGATATATTCTCACCCGAATTTCTAAACACTATCAAGTGTTCTGGATTGGCAAATCACATTATTAAAATTTGAAGGTTGGGTGCATAGTAATGCTTTTGAGAAATCTTGATCAAGTCTTGAATTGTGTAACGACACCGAGAATGATTGTCACTCAATTAGGTAAATACAGTAACTTTTTATCTTTTATATACATATAATTTAATACTTAATTTTGTTACATATATGTAGGTAAGCACGTAGTCGAAGCCAAGATGCTTTCGGGAAAGAATGCTGGCATGAAGGTGCTTATTCCTAGAATGATAATGTCTCCGTCAGATGTGACAAAATTTTCGGTAAGATTCCAAAGAAGGCAATTTCCACTTGCCGTTTCTTTTGCTATGATAATCAACAAGAGTCAGGGACAATCTCTTTCCCACGTAGGACTATATCTTTCACAACCTGTTTTCGATCACGGACAACTTTATGTAGCATTTTCCGTGAGTAACCAAGAAGAGAGGACTTAAAGTTATTATTTGTGATTCGATGCTCAAACATATGACAAGACGCCGAATGTAGTCTACAAGAAAGTTTTCGGCGGACTCGAGAATTTATGTCGCACAATTTGTGGTTAAACAAAAGTATTGCAATTTCTTATTATTTTCTTTGTTTTTATTTTGTTTTTCTTTAAATATATAGGAGATGGAAGAGATTATGTTGACACTTAGGCACACACTATTAAACTCACGCTATTGTAACCATATCTCTTCATCTTCCAAAGTTGTAACACTAAAATCTTAATAATGTTTTTTGGTTAGGCAGGGACCTAACCTCCCGTGGTTTTGTGCCGGCGAGATAGTTGTCTCAAGGGCTTTCCACGTTACATCATGTTTCAACATCTTTTTTCTGTATTAATTATACTCCTAATATCCGCTACATTGATTATCAATTTCGATTTATATTGTTACTTAAAAATCAATTAAAACACATAAATAATTATTTACTTAATCAAAAAAAAAATTATTCACCGTCGGGTACCAACGGGTTACTGACTAGTATACTTCTCATACCAAAAATACTAACAACCTAATATTAAATTCGAAAATGACAATAAAAATAACAATAATAATTAAAATTAAACCTTAAGTTTATTCCTATATTAATCTGCATCATTCTCCTCAGCTTCGAGAAATTTGTCCTCAAATTTGGAATGGCTTGTACTTGAATTTGTAGCAGCACAAAGAGAGCATGTAGCATGAGTATCCTTCCATTGAGACTTGACATGAAAATAATAAAAACTTTGTATCCTTTGCGAATCCGAAACTTGCTAACTTGAGTAACGACATCCATCCAATCAGTCCAATATCTTAAAATAAACTCATTAATTAACAAGTTTCTTATATAATCTGCAGAAGATGTCTTCGTAGGGGGAACATCAAAGGGGTCAACGAATTGATGTGTAACAATTCTCATCGTCGATATGTGGTTTATACCATCAGCTATAAACTGTGGAATATATGTAAAAGGCAGGACAGTGTCGAACTGATAATTTCCACAATCACACCTATCATATATTGGTGGTTTTGACCAATCGATGGAAAGTTCGGTAGTCGCCGATTCGACGAAAGGCCACGAAATATCACCACCCTCAGAATCCACCGCCCAGTGTCGCTGTCCGTCGCTACCACCAGGTCTAGGCTAATTCCTCCGAGCCTGTTGATTGAACAATTCGGTCATCCTGCCCGTTAACTGTTCCATCAACAACTCCATACGTTGACCTACGATGGAGCCGATGCGTTCCTCCAGAACCGCTTCATCTCTCTCGTAGATCGCTTCCACAGTGGCCTTCTTTCCTCGTCTCATTCTTACTAGAACGAATCGGAATCTGATACCAACTGACGTAGCAGAAGACTTGATAAATATCAATTACTGTTGTAACGCGCACGTTAACCAGTAATCGATCTTCAACCCACGTTGAATCGTGCACGATTGCCGGGAATTAGACGAAAGGAGAACACTCCACTTTCGGATTTAACAGAGTAAATACTCAAATTTTATTAATCAACAATCAATTTTCGGAATTACAATTAATCATAATTATATAGTGACCCTAGGACTTGAAAAACAAGTCAAAAACTTTCCAAAATAACCCTAGTCTATATAGTAACCTAATCAATCAATAAAACATTAAAATAAAGTCCTAATATACTTCTAATACCAAAAATACTAACAACCTAATATTAAATCCGAAAATGACAATAAAAATAACAATAATAATTAAAATTAAACCTTAAGTTTATTCCTATATTAATCTGCATCATTCTCCTCAGCTTCGAGAAATTTGTCCTCAAATTTGGAATGGCTTGTACTTGAATTTGTAGCAGCACAAAGAGAGCATGTAACATGAGTATCCTTCCATTGAGACTTGACATGAAAATAATAAAAACTTTGTATCCTTTGCGAATCCGATACTTGCTAACTTGAGTAACGACATCCATCAAATCAGTCCAATATCTTAAAATAAACTCATTAATTAACAAGTTTCTTATATAATCTGCAGAAGATGTCTTCATAGGGGGAACATCAAAGGGGTCAACGAATTGATGTGTAACAATTCTCATCGTCGATATGTGGTTTATACCATCAGCTATAAACTGTGGAATATATGTAAAAGGCAGGACAGTTTCGAACTGATAATTTCCACAATCACACCTATCGTATATTGGTGGTTTTGACCAATCGATGGAAAGTTCGGTAGTCGCCGATTCGACGAAAGGCCACAAAATATCACCACCCTCAGAATCCACCGCCCAGTCTCGCTGTCCGTCGCTACCACCAGGTCTAGGCTGATTTCTCCGAGCCTGTTGATTGAACAATTCGGTCATCCTGCCCGTTAACTGTTCCATCAACAACTTCATACGTTGACCTACGATGGAGCCGATGCGTTCCTCCAGAACCGCTTCATCTCTCTCGTAGATCGCTTCAACAGTGGCCTTCTTTCCTCGTCTCATTCTTCCTAGAACGAACCGGAATCTGATACCAACTGACGTAGCGGAAGACTTGATAAATATCAATTACTGTTGTAACGCGCACGTTAACCAGTAATCGATCTTCAACCCACGTTGAATCGCGCACGATTGCCGGGAATAGGACAAAAGGAGAACACTCCACTTTTCGATTTAACAGAGTAAATACTCAAATTTTATTAATCAACAACCGATTTTCAGAATTACAATTAATCCTAATTATATAGTAACCCTAGGACTTGAAAAACAAGTCAAAAACTTTACAAAATAACCCAAGTCTATATAGTAACCTAATCAATCAATAAAACATTAAAATAAAGTCCTAATATACTTCTAATACCAAAAATACTAACAACCTAATATTAAATCCGAAAATGACAATAAAAATAACAATAATAATTAAAATTAAACCTTAAGTTTATTCCTATATTAATCTGCATCATATATATATATATATATATATATATATATATACTCCCTCCGTCCCGCTAATATTAGCACAAACACTGTTTGCGCGGGAATTAAGAAATATGATATTTTAATAAAATGTTGTGAGTGTAAAAGAATGAGTGGAGAGAGAATGAGTGGAGGGTGTAATAAATTATAATGGTGTTGTGAGTATTAAAATAATGTAGGAGAGAGAATGAGTGGGGTTGGGTGAATATTTTATTAATATAAAGTTTCCTTTTTGGGAGTGTGCGGATATTAGCGGGACGCCCAAAAAGGAAAGTGTGCTAATATTAGCGGGACGGAGGGAGTATATATATAGTTTTTGGGCGACGAGTTATAGTTTTTGTGGCCTTAATTTGGTTACTTAGGAGACCAAATACTTTGTCACCAAAGAATACTTTTAGGTGACCAAATGTAGTTTTTGTGGCCTTAATTTGGTTACTTAGGAGACCAAAATACTTTGTCACCAAAGAACACTTTTAGGCGACCAAATGTAATTTTGTGGCCTTAATTTGGTTACTTAGGAGACCAAAATACTTTGCCACCAAAGAAAACTTTTAGGCGACCAAATGTAGTTTCGTGGCCTTAATTCAGTTACTTAGGAGACCAAGACACTTTGTCACCAAAGTACACTTTTAGGCGACCAAATGTAGTTTCGTGGCCTTATTTGGTTATTTAGGAGACCAAGATACTTTGTCGCCAAATAACACTTTTAGGCAACCAGGTATAATTTCGTCGCCTAAAAGCTGAGGCCAAGAGGTTTGTGTGACTAATCTTTGGCGACGAAAATTGGTCGCCATATGTTTGTGGCGACGGATTTAAGGATAAGGCGACCAATTTTTTTTTGTCGCCTAAAATGTGATTTCTAGTAATGGTTCCGCATATGTTTATTTTTATGGGTTAATTACCCACTTAGTGGCCGTTTGGTAGGTCGATAAATGATCGGATAGGATTATTAGTCCAATAAAAGTATGTTTGGTAGATTAAATGCAACCGTAGTAATTATCCAAAGTACAACCCAGATAAGCATCTGAACACCTCTTATCCCCTTCTTATTTATCCTAAAAAAAGGGTGGTATTATTAATTCCTGAATTAATAAGCTCCCCACTATTAATACGGGTTAATCCTATCAGCCTACCAAACGAGCCCTTAATGTAAAAAAGCATATCATTCATTTTACTCACTTTATCTTCTTTTTTTCTCACTTTCCTTATTTTTATCCTAAATTTAATTTGGGCAATATCATTTTAGTCTGTGTTCGATTAAGTTGACCAAAAAAATCAAAATATAATTTGCTTTTTATTATTCTTTTCGATATGTACAGAGCGAGTTTGCCTTCTTCCCTTTCTGGGATGGAAAGCAGAGGGATTCAAAGTTAGTTTGTTAACTTAATTCCTTCTCTATTGTATAATACTATATAATGATATATGTGTCAACCATAAGGATTCCTCAGCATCAAATCCTCCATGTAATCCGCCTTCTCCAGCAACAGATCCATTATCTTCAGCACTTTCCTCTTGTAAATAAATCAGTTACAAATCATTGTATATCTTTTATTTACATTTACATTATTTTGTATAGCCTAGGAATTAGCCTAGGAATCAATGTAATCCCATAGATCTCTCTCAGAAATCTGTATATATACTTTACAATATCAATAGAAACAATCATCTTTTGCAATCCTTTCATGGTATCAGAGCCCTATTGATCTAAACCCCCTCCCTCACCATTCTAGGCTGCACCATCACCATGGCAGAATCCCACAGCAACAACACTGTTCTTCCCAACTCTTCTGATCCAAATAACCCTCTCATCTTCGTCAACCTTGCTCATTGCAAAACCCTCACACCTCTTACCTATCTTGCTTGGGCATCCCAACTCACCTCCATACTTTTTGGATTAGACCTCCTCAAATTTGTTGATGGTACCTATCCCACCCCACCCGAAACCACTGTCATAGACACCAAAGAAACCAAAAACCCCGCCTACATAACTTGGCAACGGCAAGACCGCCTCATCCTTGGTGCTCTTCTTGGTACCCTTGATACAGCCGTTGCTCCTCTTGTCTATCAAGCCAAAACCTCCAATGAAGCATGGAATATACTCAAAACTACCTACGCCAACCCATCCCGCGGCCATATCCTCCAAGTAAAAGACCACCTTGCTTCCATCACCAAATCCACCCTTACCATCACCGACTACATGAACACCATTAAAGCATGTACCGATAAACTTGCAATCCTTGGCAAACCAATGGACCCTGAAGATATCATTGCCAAAGTTCTTCAAGGTCTCGAATATGAACCCTACAAATCCATCATTGACTCCGTCCGTGCCCGTGACAACTCCATTACATTTGAAGCCTTACACGAAAAACTAATACACCATGAATTAGCCCTCAAACACAATACTCCACCTCCCTCTATTCCTATATCGGCTCACCTTATACACTCCCAACCCCGCGGTCACCCATCCCGTGCACCACTTCTTCCCACTCCACCACACCTACCCAACTCCACCTCCGCTGCCCCTTCCTCCAAACCCTTTAAAGGAAAATGTCAATACTGCCGCTTTGTCGGCCATGTCATTTCGAATGTCGTCAATTCAGTCGGGACTACCCCAATGTTACCTTCCCTCCTCCACCATCCTTCAATCGAAACCCTCGTCGCATCACTCATACCCCACCACAAGCCCACACTGCTACTCTCCCCATCCAAACTCCCCCACCCTCTTGGCTCATGGATAGTGGTGCCACCAACCATATCACCAATGACCTCTCCAACCTCTCCCTTCACCACCCCTATGATGGTAGCGATGATGTTATCATCGGAGACGGTTCCACCCTTCCCATTGCAAACATAGGTTCCTTCTCTATCTCTCTCTTTCCCTCTTCCATTGTTTTCAATAACGTTTTACATGTCCCACGTATTTCTCGAAACATTCTTTCCATTTCTCAAATATGTAGAGATAACAATGCAACTGTTGAATTCTCACCAACTTCTTTTCTTATCAAGGCCAATCACTCCAATCAAATTCTACTCAGCGGCAAGCTTGAAAATGGTGTCTACATCTGGACTCCACCCTCTCCTCAAGCTCACGTCGCCACTTCCTCAACTCTTCAATCATGGCATCACAAACTTGGACACCCCGCTCCTCCAATTATTTCTCTCTTAAATAAACAATTTTCACTTTCTATTCCTTCGCTTTCTTTATCTTATTGTAATGCTTGCAAAATCAATAAAAGTCATAAACTCCCTTTCGATATATCTACTCTTCACTCTCACGCACCTCTTGATATTATCTTCCGATGTGTGGACATCCCCCATCCACTCTTATGATCATTACAAATATTATGTTATTTTCGTGGACCACTATACAAAATACACTTGGTTATATCCACTAAAACATAAATCTGACACCTTTGCCACTTTTAATCGCTTCAAACTTCTCGTTGAAAAATACTTCTCCCGTCCCATTCGTCAATTCTTTTCCGACAATGGTGGCGAATACCTAAAACTTACACCATCTCTCCTTTAAGATGGAATCTCCCACCTCACCTCCTCCTCATACACCCGAACACAATGGCTTCGCTGAACGCCGTCATCGACATATTGTTGAAACCGGGCTCACTCTCCTCTCTCAATCTCATCTTCCTCTCACATTACGGTCACATGCTCTAACCACTGCCACATATCTTATCAACCGCATGCCCACAACCACCCTCCATAATGAGTCTCCCTTCTTCCGTCTCTTTCGAACTCAACCCAACTATCACAAACTTCGATCTTTTGGGTGCCTCTGCTACCCTTGGTTACGTCCTTACTCCATTCACAAATTAGCACCTAAATCTACCCCATGCATTTTTGTCGGCTACTCCCCATCTCAAAGTGCCTACCACTGTCTAGATCCGACAAACAACCGCATATACACCTCTCGGCATGTCACATTTGTCGAAACCGTTTTTCCTTATACATCCCTCACCAACACCACCCCTTCATCCCCTCATATATCCCCCTCCCAATGGTGTACCTTCTCCCTTCCTATTGTTCCCACATCCCCCTCTACTACTACCCCTCCCTCGCCCAACAATGATCCACCCTCTCCCACGCCACCTTCAACCTCTGCTCACTGGGCGACCGCCCATCCCCAATGAGCGACCGCCCACCTCAAACACTCCTCGGCTGAACCCTTCAGTTCCCTCGGGCGACCGCCCACCAGATAAGCGACCGCCCATCCACAAACACACCACAGCCTGAACCTACTGCCTACTTGGGCGACCGCCCATCCCATGCTGAGCGACCGCCCACCACACCAGAACTTGAAATACCTGCTCCCTCCCCTGAACCACCCGCTGCCACTATACCCCCCGCTCTATTATAACTCGCCTCACCAACAATATTGTTAAACCAAACCCCAAATATGCCCACCTTGCCTCTTTATCCTCGCCTACATCCCTTCCTACCACTACTAAACAAGCTCTCTCCACCCCTCATTGGCATGATGCTATGCTTGATGAGTACAATGCCCTTATTCGAAATAACACTGACCTTGTACCCTCACATGAAGCTCCTAATATTGTTGGTTGCAAATGGGTTTATCGCATCAAATACAATCCGGACAATACTATCCAAAAATACAAAGCCCGCTTGGTTGCTAAAGGTTTCCATCAACGCCCCGGTCTTGACTACTCCGATACATTCAGCCCTGTTGTCAAACCAGTCACTATACGTCTCATTCTTTCCCTTGCAATAACTCAAAGTTGGTCTCTTCGCCAACTCGACGTTAATAATGCCTTTCTCCAAGGTCATCTCACTGAAAGGTCTATATGTCCCAACCCCCGGGTTTTGAAAACACCACCCAACCCTCTCATGTCTGTCGTCTATCCAAAGCCATATATGGTCTTAAACAAGCTCCTCGTGCTTGGTACACCGCCCTTAAATCATTTCTTCTCTCATTTGGCTTCACAACATCTCTATCTGATCCATCCTTATTTCTTTACAACCACAACTCGCATCGTCTTATTCTTCTTGTCTATGTTGATGACATAATCGTCACTGGCTCTTCTGTCCCTTTTCTCCAATCATTCATTGACAGCTTAGCCACTCGTTTTTCTATTAAAGACCTTGGTCCTCTCTCTTTCTTTCTCGGTATTGAGGTCACACCCAATCCTTCTGGTCTTCTCCTCACCCAATCCAAGTATATCACGGACATACTCTCACGTCACAATATGATATACTCAAAACCCTCTTCCACACCTATGGCCACCTACCCACCTCTTTCTTCCACCCCCCGGACACCCATCTGCAATCCTTCTAATACCGTGCTCTCATTGGCAGCCTCCAATACTTGTCTCTCACTCGCCCTGACATAGCCTTCACTGTCAATAAACTAGCACAATATCTTCATCACCCACAAGAATCCCACTGGACTACCCTTAAACGTCTCCTCCGCTACCTCCATGGGACCATTCATATGGGACTCCAACTTTTCAAGAACTCTCCATCATCTCTTCATGCCTATTGCGACGCTGATTGGGCCGGTGATAAAGATGACTTCGTCTCTACCACTGGCTTCCTTGTATACCTTGGACGCAACCCTCTTGCTTGGTCATCCAAGAAACAACGAGCTATTGCTCGCTCCTCCACTGAAGCAGAATTTCGTTCCATCGCTGCCACAACTGCAGAAGTTATTTGGGTCACAAATATTCTATCCGAACTCGGTATCACATCCTCTTCAACACCTGTTATCTATTGTGACAATCTCGGGGCCACCACCTACTCGGCCAACCCAGTTTTTCATTCTAGAATGAAACACCTTGCTCTAGCTTTCCACTTTGTGCGAGAACAAGTTCAGCTTGGCACTCTAAGGGTCCAACACATCTCTGGTACTGATCAACTCGCAGACGCTCTTACAAAGCCACTGCCACGTACGCGGTTCACATCATTAATCTCCAAGATCGGCCTTACCCTTGGAACGTCCGTCTTGCGGGAGCCTGTCAACCATAAGGATTCCTCAGCATCAAATCCTCCATGTAATCCGCCTTCTCCAGCAATAGATCCATTATCTTCAGCACTTTCCTCTTGTAAATAAATCAGTTACAAATCATTGTATATCTTTTATTTACATTTACATTATTTTGTATAGCCTAGGAATTAGCCTAGGAATCAATGTAATCCCATAGATCTCTCTCAGAAATCTGTATATATACTTTACAATATCAATAGAAACAATCATCTTTTGCAATCCTTTCAATATGATCATTCTGAAATTGTATAAACTACACTAGTAAAGTCTGTTACTCAATGGAGCCTTCTGTATTGTTGATATATGATCATTCTGCTACAATTATACTCTATCTTGGTTAGTTACCTGGATAGCAATCTTTTTTATACAATCATTATAACTTGAAACGTTCCGCAGGATATTGGTTGCTTTATGAACCCCACCCAGGAAACATAAGATGTCTAGGGTTATAAGTGAGCATACAGCTTCTGCATTTCCCAATGCCAGGAAGGAGGGTTGGGCGATGATTCATTATGAAGATAAAAGATTTTTCTAGCAGGGAAGGGAGAAAGAAGATCAAATGTAAGTTTGACATTTTTGTCTACTGTAAGTTTCCGAATCCCCTCTTCGAATTCATACCTGTTAAAGAAGGGCTCATTCAGATTCAGCTAGCAGTTTACTCTCTCATTAAAGAGTTTAGTAATTTTTATTTCTCATTAGTGTCTATATATCATTTTATACCTAACACAGTGATTTCCTATTCCTATTCCTATTCTATCAAGCATATAAATATTTGTGATCATCCGTTCGTTCTATGTTTTGTTTTCCTTCTATACCCAATCCTTAAATCCTTAAATATAATAATTACAAGAGTTATTGTCTATCAACAAGTAATTAGAAGTGGAATTTTTTACGCCAACTTGTTTTAACCTATGCTCCCAAATATAAAATTCATACGATAGTAAGAAAACCAACAATAATATTATTCAAGCACAAATAAAAATTGAACAAAATAAAGCGAGGGCGTGTTACTTACAGAGGTGCCTAATGCACATATGATAAAACTAAGAAGATGCAATAGAAAATTGGTCAAATGAGATATCAAGTCTTTATCGATAACTCAAACTGCTCCAACTTTCTGAAATTTATTCAAATGATTCGTTATCTTTCAAACGATTGTGCTTTCATTTGAAACTCCTGTCACCTCTAACACCATGCTTTTCCCCCTGAAAAATTTATCATTTTCTTTTTTAAGAATTTGGAAACAAAATAACACCAAGTTTTAAAACAAAATGGGCTCAAAATTATAATATTGTGGAATCTTCTCCTAATTAAACCATAACAAGTCAAAATTGAAATTCAGTTATAATTTATGATCCACGCCTTGAGCTTACCTTGCTTTTGTGGTTTCATTTTGCGAAATGATGTTCGTAATTAGCTGCAGCTGAATAATAATCTCTGAGATTTTCATCCTTTCCTTCGCTGACTCCACAGAGCATGCAATTCCAATTTTGACAGCTGAAATCATGCACTCCACCCTTTGTTTTACATAAGTTGGATTGTGTACTTCATTTTCCTCTTCCTTCACAAGTATTGGGTCTAGAATATCTTTTATGCAGTCCGGCAAGGCCATTCTAGCATAATTATGAAGGTTAAGGCCATTCTTGAACATGTCGTTTGTGGGTCTTTTCCCAGTAATCATCTCTAACAACGTAATACCAAAACTGTAGATATCTCCATGTGCTGACATCTCATTTCCTAGACCATACTCTGCATATCATGGGATCACAAATATAAGACTCCAAGAATAATGCAATTATAAGTATGTTGTGCATGAATGGGTGATGTAAACGCAGCGGAATAGTAATGATAATTAGCCTAAACTAATTAACCTGCAAGGATTAAGGAATCCCAAGATAACAATTCAATGAATTCTACAAAGAAGACAAAGAACTTGATGAACTTGCAATTGCAATTCAAGAGAAAATAATAGTAATCAACGTGTCCAAAACTAAAACTAGGGAGGAGTATTTATAGATCATACTCTCCTAAATCCTTAAGGAAACATAAAAGAAAATATAGAAAATCCTAAAAGAAAATACTCTCCTAAATCCTTAAGGAAACATAAAAGAAAATATAAAAAAATCCTAAAAGAAAATACTCTCCTAAATCCTCTAAAATTAATCCTAACCTATATAGTAACCTAATAGGACTTAAAAACTAGTAAATATATTGAAAATCTATTCTAAATCTACCTATAATCAACCAATTAAAATTAAATCCGAAAATACAAATGAAATAATAAAAGATACAAAAATAATTAACATCCCCATTTACATCATTCACCACCACTTCAAAAGAACTCGTCCCCGAGTTCTCATCCGATGTTTGGAAGCTGCCATCCCATTCAAAAAGATACTTCGAATAAACTCGACTTCTTGGCATCGTAAGATATAGAAAAATATTTTCAAAATCAAATAATATACTTCCATTATCCGTTCCATATTCTTCATCAATTACCTCCACTTTCTCTTTTTTTCAATCCAAGGCATAGCCGCGTAAATAACCGGTTAATCCTCCTCCAGGATGCTCTAGCACTAACGCGGACGCCCTCGAGTGTTAGTGCAGGCACGCTATTAGGCAGATTTTTCGCCAAATCTTCCAAATCATCATTAAAAATCTCCTGAATTACTTCATCATTTGCACATAGATCCACCTCTTTAATGCCCAAATTCCCCTCTTCAACATGTTCTTCTTTGACCGTATCAACAATCGCTTCAGCAACAATATCTTCTTGCGCATGAACTTCTTCAATAGACAACTCACCATTAAAGACAGGAATATCCGCCCTAATCTTGGGTCGTTGATCTTGAGGAGGCACTGCCCTGGCCTCACCTTCAACATTATCCGAAGTATCCCCGCCTATCGGATCATCACGGTGGAGATTTTCCCCGCGAGGACTAGCCCGATTTCGTGGGTTGACATCACCACCACCACCTACACGCAATCCGACCAAAGCTGCCATGAGTTCCGTATGCTGTCGATCTTGGCCGCTCTGCGCTCTCTAGCCTCTTGATCCAAACGGTCCATACGTTCCCTAGTTGCTTGATCCTGACGCTCCATACGCTCCAAGATTGCGGTAATAATGGTTAGGTTGTCTCCGTTGTCTCCACCGGAATTGGCCATCGTCCAAGGATCTCGCTTGCTCTGATACCAACTGATGTAAACGCAGCGGAATAGTAATGATAATTAGCCTAAACTAATTAACCTGCAAGGATTAAGGAATCCCAAGATAACAATTCAATGAATTCTACAAAGAAGACAAAGAACTTGATGAACTTGCAATTGCAATTCAAGAGAAAATAATAGTAATCAACGTGTCCAAAACTAAAACTAGGGAGGAGTATTTATAGATCATACTCTCCTAAATCCTTAAGGAAACATAAAAGAAAATATAAAAAAATCCTAAAAGAAAATACTCTCCTAAATCCTCTAAAATTAATCCTAACCTATATAGTAACCTAATAGGACTTAAAAACTAGTAAATATATTGAAAATCTATTCTAAATCTACCTATAATCAACCAATTAAAATTAAATCCGAAAATACAAATGAAATAATAAAAGATACAAAAATAATTAACATCCCCATTTACATCAATGGGTGATTAAGAATAGTTGTTACCTGGAGGCGCATAACCAATAGTTCCTCTTAAACCAATAGAACTGCTTTGCATGAAACTTGAAACTTCCGGAAGAAACTTGGCAAGCCCGAAATCCCCAACATGAGCAACCATATCTCCATCTAGTAAAATGTTGCTCGGTTTAAGATCACAATGTATAATTGGAATTTCACACTGGTTATGAAGGTAATCTATGGCATGAGCGATATTTGTGGCAATGTTTATTCTTTGAAGAAGGCTTAGTCCCTGAAGCTCTTTCTTTCCATTATGTGGCCTTGTATTTAGATGTAACCAGCTTTCCAGACTACCATTTGACATGAACTCATAAACTATAGCTTTAAAATTGTTACCTTGATGGTCAACTGAGGAGCATGCAGTTATAATCTTTACAAGATTACGGTGTCGAATATTTCTCCAAGCTTCACACTCTGCCATGAAACTCTTTAAAGCTCCTAGGAGGTCAAGGTTTAGTACCTTGACAGCAACTTCTGATCCATCTTCTTCAAGGACCCCTTTGAAGACACGACTAAAACTTCCCATACCAATCAAATTTTCTGAAGAAAACCCGTGTGTTGCCTTGAGGAGCATTTCATAAGAATACTTGGTGAATTGTTGTCTCGGTGCCAGGCCTGATGATTGTGTATTTCTTCTCCTTTTATGCCATATGAATAACCAACATGATGCTAAAGCCAGACCAATAAGCAAGCAGATTATTGGAATTACAATTTTGAGTACAAGTGACATCTTATTACCATTCTTTCTCTCTTTGATGCATTTAGGAAGATGAAGTGTAGGCAAGCCACCACAGAGCCTATTGTTCCCAGCAACCGAGATGGCACTAGCATTTGTGAAAACTCCCTTCATTGGTAGTTCCCCCTCAAAGTTGTTGAATGACAAATTAAGATATTTCAAGGCAAATTTTTCCAAGAATATTGGAATTTGTCCAGTAAAGTTATTACGGGAAATATCAAGGTACTGGATACCAGTTAAAGAACCAAATGATTGTATAACACCTTGAAAGAAGTTCCCCTCCAGGTGAAGATTCTCGAGGCTAATGCATCCACCTATGCTGCTAGGGACTTCCCCGGCCAACTCATTATCAGACAAATCCAACTTCTCTAAATTAAGAAGCTTTCCAATTCCTAGCGGGAGTGATCCAGACAAGTGGTTACGAGCAAGATTTAGTGATATTGAGAGAGATGAAAGTCCGAGAAGTTCTCCTGGTATGCTTCCAGTAAGGTTATTTGACGAAATGTTCAATTGAATTAATTTCTGGCATTTTCCAATGGATGGAGGTATTGTACCCTGTAATTTGTTGCTGTGTAAGTCGAGTTGATTCAAGAGTGATAGGTTCCCAACAGATTCAGGAATATTACCAATTAAACTGTTCTCACTTAGGTCCAACAGTTGTAGTTTATAGAGATGGCCAATGTTACTAGGAATTGTGCCTGTGAATTGATTTGCATTCATTCCTAATGCCTCTAAACTGACTAGATTCATCATTGATGGAGGGATGGATCCATATACTGAATTTTGATAAAGTGAGAGAAAAGAAAGTTGAGCTGAGAGATTGCCCAAACAACTTGGTAGCTGCCCACTTAATTGGTTGTCATAAAAGGCCAATTGTTTCAAATTACTACAGTTCACCAAAGAGGCAATAAAATTCAATTCATCAGGTTCCCCACTTCCAAAAACATTGTTGTATAGAGCTACTTGCCTGAGGTTTGGCATCATTCCGAAATCAATTGCTACTTTTCCATGGAAACTGTTATCGCCTACATTGATGACTGCCAATTTTGAACAATTGGAAATCGAGTCTGGAAGGAGTCCCGTAAACTTGTTGCCCCGTATTATAAATACTTGAAGGTTAGGCAGCTTCAAACCTATGTCTGTTGGAAGACTTCCAACAAGTTGGTTGTCATCTGTACCAACAGTAGAGAGCAAAGAAAGATTGTAAAAGGAGGGAGGGATTATACCACGAAGTTGATTATTGCTGATTCCCATAAACCATAGCTTCTGTAACTGACCAATGACGTATGGAATGCTTCCTCCTAGATGATTTCCACGAGCAGAAATTATTTCAAGAGAAGTGAGATTCCCAATAGAAGGAGGTATTCCTCCTGTGAAATTATTGTCGTGAATACTTAGATTTACGAGCTTCAACAGAGAACTAACTTCTTGTAGGATTGTCCCAACAAGCTTATTGCGACTTACCCGAAGACTTTGTAGGTTGGTGCAGTTTGATAGACTAGCCGGAACATTTCCTTCAAAGGAATTATTGAACAAGATTAGTTTCTCCAATCTAAATAAACGTCCTATTTCAGTAGGGATAATGCCTTGAAATGTGTTATTCTGAAGCCTTATCGCCCTGAGGAAGCTCAAGTTCCCTACAGATGGAGACAAAGAACCAAATAAACCTCTGGAGGAAAGATCCAAAACAGTGACTCTCCTATGCCGCCGACCGCATGTTACGCCTTCCCATTGGCAGAAATGGAAAGAATTGTTCCATGAGGTGAGAGCACCTTCAGGGTCATCGACAATCTTTGACTTGATGGCCAGCAGCGCGAGGTGATCGGATTCTTTCGTGTCCAAGTTATCAGCACATAAGTTTTGAGTGCATATTAACATGATCATGAATAATAAAAGAGAATGCATCCTTGACATTTTCTTGAGAATACAGTGTTTCACTCTTGAAATTTCTCTCCAGCTGAGATATTAACCTTAGATTACTCTGTTGGATATGTGACACCAAAAATATAACCAACCACTTGAGTGAACATGAACATTTTCTTGAATACTTGGGAGAATTAGATAGGAAATTAAGTAGGGTAGATAAAACTTATGCAAAGCATTTAATGCCCAAACAATGAACCAAATTGTGTGGTGTTGTAAACAAACAGCATTGCAAATAAATTTTGTTCAGAAATTGGTCCCAAAATAATAAATGATTACATGTAATATTAGGTACATTTATTAAAGTTATTAAATAATAGAGAAGGCATATTGCAAGGAGTTTTTTTACACCACAAAAACTTGCTTGTACTTTTCCCCGGTCCGCTTCTAGCTCATATATTGTAAAAGATATATCAAGACTCTTTCACTTCTCTATCAATGATTACTAGGTGGAAACCCGTGCAAAGCACGGGTAGTATTTATGTCTATTTTGACGTGTAATGGTTTTATGTTTATTTTGATTAATTAACTGACTTAATATTTTGTTAATTTCAAATAAAAAGAATTCAAATGAGAGACTGGCATAAATTAAGACGAAAAAGTATTTACTTTTTCAGATAAAATTGTTTAACCTCGTTAATTATTAGAAGCATCACAAAAATATTTAATCATTGTTGTAGGTGAAGAAAGTTTAAAAATTCAGTCATTAATTGAATCGTTTTTCTTTAAGCGTCAAAAATTGAATCATTAGAGTTGTCTTATTAATATGTGTAAGTTCGAATGATATATTAATATCATTTATTGATATACCATTAATGATTTTCACAATTTCACAAAAAATACCATAAATTTCACTTTTTTGTTAAAGTTCATAAAATAAATTAATAGAAACGTAAAAACCTTTAAATAGCTAAATATGGTTAAGTGAGTTATTTTAATCAATGATAGACTAATGTATGTAGTAAATACAAAGTGATGACTTTTCAAGTATCAATTACTTTCATCCTTTGTATAGATGAACGTAAATATACTTGCAACTTTTGATTTTGCCATAGAATATTTAATGACATTATATAGAGTATTAATCATGAGTTATCTATATTTTGATTAATGAAGTACTCCCTCCGTCCCGGTTCACTTGGCACCAACTTTTTGGGTGTAGGAATTAAGGAAAAGTGATGTAAGAAAGAGAAAAAGTTAAATGTTGTGAGTATGAAGAATTAAATAGGAGAGAGAATGAGTGGGAGGAATAGTTAGGAGAGAGAATGTTGTGAGTGTAAAAGTGAAGTAGGAGAGAGAATGAGTGGAGGGAATAGTGAATATTCTTTTTCATTTTGGACAGTGCCAAGTGAAGTGGGACGACCCAAAATGGAAATTAGTGCCAAGTAAAGTGGGACGGAGGGAGTATATGATAACGGTTTAATAAATATTGCCAAGTCTTCTAGTTATAAGTAAAAACAAATTTATTAGGCAAATTAAATCAAATTTAATTTAGACTTAAATTTGATACATATTTAGTTTTTTAAACTTCTGTCGTTGAGATCACATAAACATGATCTTCATTACACTTCTGGCTCGGGACATCGTAAAAAAATTAATAAAAAAATTAGATGGACTCTTTCCAGATATCGTTTAAATTCATTCTCACATGTGATTTTTGTAATTTTAATCATTTATATTTTAAATCAATCAGTATAATTGAATTTATATAAATATACTAAAACTACTTCTAGCGAGCAAATCGAAGATAACTTACTTTTAACATTAAATTATTAAAATTTTAAATTATAGTATATATTTCCTCCGTCCCACGTGAGTGTGAACAAAAAATTATGGCACACAAATTAAGGAAAAGTAAAAGAGATAAGTAGTGGAAGGAGATGTTTGTGAGTATGAAAAATTAAATAGGAGAGAGAATGAGTAAGAGGAATAGTAAAGATTCTTTGCCATTTTGAACAGTTTACACTCACATGGGATGAAGGAAAAAGAAAATTAATCCACACTCACGTGGAACGGGGGAGTATATGTTTAAAAGTGAATACTCCCTCCGTCTCATTTTAAAGTTCAATTTCTTTTTCAAAAGGTTGTTCTATCTTTAAGGTTCAAATTTTTTAAATAAAAAAGTTATTTTTATACCCCATTTTCTCTCTCCTACTTAACTATCAACACTCACAGCACATTTTTTTTTTCTCATTTTCCTTAATTCTTATATCCAACCAATTTTTCTAACCTTAAAATAGGATGGAGGAAATATAAAAGAGCTCAACATTGAACTTTTTTTTTTTTTTGGTAATATGTTCATATGGAGTATGTTTTATGTATAGTTCACATATAATAGTGCAACTTATAATTTTATATTTAAACATCTTTGTGCTTGTCTAACTAAAAAAATTGACATTCAATATATAGTATATAAAAATCATAGACGAATAAGTGACAATGGTAAACCTTGTAGATGTATTTAAATTGCATTTCGAGTTTTACATGCAAAAAAATAATTACACAATTGATAATACAAAATCTTATCCACTTTATTTTTGACATCTATACAAGTTTATACATCAATGAAGATCAAGCTCTGAAATACCCATTCTGTCCCACAATGAATGTTAAAAACAAATCTAATTTTTTTTTAATCCAAATATATTTTTTTAAATCAAACATTCATTTTGGATTGAAGAAAGTAACAATTGAAATGTTTGAACTCTAAATGCTTTAGTTGCTCATGTATCCCCAATCCCTTCAAAGGCAAATGCCAGTAGTACTGCCGCAATGTGGGCCATGTCATCTCCCAGTGTAGGCAATTCAAACGTGACTATCCTGCAGTCACCTTCCCACCACCGCCTACCTCCTCCCGTTCAAACCGTAGCCCTCTTCCTCAAGCCCACTCGGCCACTGCACCCATTCCCACTAACCCTCCTTCATGGCTTGTTGACAGTGGAGCCACCCACCACCTCACAAATGATCTCACCAACTTAGCTCTTCACAACCCCTATGATGGCAGTGATGATGTAATCATCGGTGACGGCTCTTCCCTCCCCATTGTCAATATAGGTTCTTTTACTCTCTCTACTTCATCTTCCTCTATTCTTTTCAATAATGTTTTACACGTACCTCTCATCTCTAGAAACATTCTTTCTGTCTCACAATTTTGTAAAGACAATCATGCTCATATTATCTTCTCACACTCTTCTTTTGTTATCAAGGAAACCAAGACAAACCGTGTTCTTCTCCATGGCAGCCTTGAGCATGGAGTTTACTTGTGGCATCCTTCTTCAGTCCAAGCTTTTTCCTGCAGTCTCTCCTCAACCAATTCCTGGCATCATAGACTAGGCCATCCCTCTTCCCCCATTCTCTCGTTATTAAATAAGCAATTTTCATTGCACATGTCTTCAAATTTATCTTCATGTAACTCTTGCAATATTAATAAAAGCCACAAGTTACCCTTCTCAGTTTCTTCTCTTAATAATGATTCTAATAAAAATTTAAAAATTATTATTGTATCACGATTGATAATACTTTCAATAATGATTTTTAGATTTTTATTAGGATCATTATTTTTTATATAAATTATTGGTCAAAGTTACACCCTTTTGACTAAAAGTATCTATTTTGGTGGGACGGAGGGAGTATTTGGTTTTATCCCCTCAAAAACAAATCTGACACATTCTCTATCTTTATTCGCTTTAAGGCTCTTGTTGAAAAATTCTTCAAACTTCCCATCATACAAGTTTATTCTGACAATGGAGGTGAGTACCTTAAACTCACACTCACCCTTCTCAATAGTGGCATTACTCACCTCACAACTCCTCCACATACCCCTGAACACAATGGGTTTGCTGAACGCCGTCACCGACACATCGTCGAAACTGGCCTCACTCTCCTCACTAATGCTCATCTTCCTCTCACTTACTGGCCCTTTGCCTTCACCACGGCCACCTACCTCATCAATAGAATGCCCACACCCTCCCTCAATAACATCTCTCCTTACCTTTCTCTTTTTAAAACCCCACCAAACTACAATAAACTCCGCAGCTTCGGTTGCCTCTGCTACCCTTGTCTTCGACCCTATGCCCCTCACAAACTTGCCCCTCGCTCCATCCCGTGCATATTTGTTGGATACTCTCCAACACAGAGTGCCTATTATTGTCTTGATCCCACCACAAACCGTGTTTACACATCACGCCATGTCAAGTTCGTAGAATCTGAGTTTCCTTATCCCTCCCTTACCAAAACCATCTCTACCAACCTCCATCTCACCCCATCCCAGTGGTGCCCCATCTCCTTCCCAATCTTGTCATCCACGGCACCTACACAAAATCCCCCACCTGTACAGACCACCCCTACTACTACCACAGATACATCCACCCCCACCCCACCCCCTACTAATACTATACCGCCTCCTGACATCCCACCTCATCACCCTGACCACACCACTACACCTCCTGAATCCACTCCCAATGCCGAAACACCAGACACATCAACCCCCAACCCACCTTCTACTACCACAGCAGCTGCGCCTCCACCAAACTCTACACCATCAAACCCTCCTGCCAGGACCATAGTAACTCGCCTCTCCAACAACATTGTAAAACCCAATCCCAAATACGCTCATCTCTCCTCTATCCCCTCTCCAACCAGTTTGCCATCAACCACCAAACAAGCCCTTTCAATTCCACACTGGCGTGATGCCATGCTCGAAGAATACCAAGCTCTCACCCGTAACCAAACCTGGTCCCTTGTACCTCCAGTTAGTGCACAAAACATTGTGGGTTGCAAATGGGTATTCCGAATCAAATATAATCCGGACAACACCATCCTTAAATACAAAGCCCGCCTTGTTGCGAAAGGATTCCATCAACGCCATGGGGTAGATTATTCTGAAACCTTTAGCCCAGTCGTGAAACCCACAACCATCCGTCTCTTACTCTCCATTGCTACAAGCCAAAACTGGCCCCTTCGCCAATTAGATATCAACAATGCCTTTCTCCAAGGCACACTTCATGAAACTGTTTACATGTCCCAACCCCCCGGATTTGTTGATTCCAATAATCCCACCTTCGTGTGTCGCCTCTCAAAAGCTATCTACGGCCTCAAACAGGCACCCAGAGCTTGGTTCACTGAGCTCAAATCCTACCTCATTTCTTATGGCTTCCATCCCTCTCTCTCTCTCTGATCCTTCCCTCTTCATTCTCAAAACCCCCACCTCTACCCTATACCTTCTAGTCTATGTTGATGACATTATAATCACTGGACCCTCCCCCACTACTCTGTCATCCTTCATCTCCAGACTTGCTTCCCGATTCTCTCTCAAGGACCTTGGTCCCCTTTCCTATTTTCTTGGAGTGGAAGTTACTCCCAACAGTCAAGGCCTTCTCCTCACCCAAACTAAATACAAACATGACATTCTCACCTGCCATAATATGATCCACTCCAAGCCTTCACCCACACCAATGACAACTTACCCAATCCTCACTAACCAACCGCCAGATGATACCACTGATATACCCACATCAGTCTCCTCACCAGCTGTTACACAATTACCTAATCCCACTGATTACAGGGCTATCATATGTAGTTTGCACTACCTCTCCATCACCAGGCCTGACATAGCTTTTTCCGTCAATAAACTTGCACAATTCATGCAATCACCACAGTCCTCTCATTGGACTGCCCTCAAACGTCTTCTCCGTTATCTACATGGTACCCTCCACCTTGGTCTCCAACTCTTCAAATCTTCTCCTCACACACTTCATGCATTTTGTGATGCTGACTGGGCTGGCGACAAAGATAGCTACGTTTCCACAACTGGCTTCCTAGTCTATCTTGGCCGCAACCCCATTGCCTGGTCATCAAAGAAACAAAGGTCTCTTGCTCGTTCTTCCACAGAGGCAGAATTTAAAGCCATTGCTGATGCCACTGCTGAACTTCTCTGGCTTCGCAATCTACTCAAGGAACTTGGTCTCTCATCATCTCCTGACCCTGTCATATACTCAGACAACCTTGGTGCCACTTCCTACTGTGCCAACCCCGTATTCCATTCGAGAATGAAGCATCTCGCTTTATCCTATCACTTTGTCAGGGAACAGGTCCAGAACGGAACACTTCGTGTGCAACATATCTCCGACAAAGACCAATTAGCAGATGCTCTCACCAAACTCCTCTCTCGTTCACGGTTCACTCTCCTTCTCTCCAAGATCGGTCTTATCCAAGGAACGTCCGTCTTGCGGGGGCATGCTAGAAATAATACTTCAACAAACACTGATGAACCTCACCAACTTCAGCAACCAGCTGCACTGCCGTGTGGTACACCATAGCTCGACCATGCAACCTCCTTCAGCAGATTTACATTGCTATTATTTCTCCTTATTTGAATATTCAGTAAATATCCCATTGCTGATATTTTATTCTATTTTCCTTATTTGTAGATTTAGTAAATATCTCACATTTGTAAAATGATTTGTGAATATCTCCTTAGACTTGGTGTATATCTCTCTAGGATTGACAGTTACATCTTCTTGTATAAATACCCATATTATGATTAATGAAAATCATTCTTTGCATTACTCTCTATATCCTCTTGATTTGTCACTTGACTTTTCCATTACATACTTGTATGTTTGTGAGCATACTTTTAATTTTCCTTTGGTTAATTGACTTTTCATTTCACAAAGCAGCAGTCTTTAAATATGCTTTGACCAAATGGGATGCCACAATGTTTTAAAACTTATTCTGCAACAAAATGATAATATAAAATTAAATTAAGAAATTTATAGTAAAAAGAATATAAGAATCAAGCAAAAAAAATTGCATGAACAAAAATTGATACCATTTTTTGTTTTAATAAATATGACAATTAAATTAATCAATATATAATAAAATTTGTCACCATATTTCATTTTTAAGAATAAGTAAAATCAAATGAATATATGAATAATTAAAGTTAATGGGAAAACATAAATAAAAAAATATTAAACTAAAATTTTACAATATAGTCTTTTTTATATGACAGTTAATATACTTTCTTCATCTAATGATTTCCATAATTTTAGAAATTTGATAAGATTCATTAATAAATATAACTAAAAATAAAATTAAATTCAATATTAAAAATAATCAAAATAAAAAGATAAAAAATTAGAAAATCAAATATTAAACAAAAAAATAAAACATTTCCATTCAAGTATTATAATCGAATTTGAGAATAAACACGTATAATCTCAAAGTAAAATCAATATTAAAGCAAAAAAACATAAAAAGGTAAAAGGATAAATATAAATATGATTCAAAATTCAATTTAAACAAAAAAACATTCACAAAAATAAATAAAATGGATAAAAATAGATATAATAAAAATTATGAAATTTTAGATAAGAAACAATAATTAAAACTAAAATCAATATGAAAATATCAATATGAAATCTAAATAGAAATACGATTCAAAATTCAATTTAAACAAAAAAACATTCACAAAAATAAATAAAATGGATAAAAATAGATATAATAAAAATTATGAAATTTTACATAAGAAACAATAATTAAAACTAAAATCAATATGAAAATATTAAACATAAGAAAAACAAAAGAGAGAAATAAATATACGAAGTCAAAATACATGTCTAATTTAAATCAAGCTTTAAATTGGCTAAAAAGGCAATATCAAGAAAAAAATTGGATTTATTGAAAATAAAAAAATTTAAAAAGAAGCAAAATAAAATGTAAAAAGAACTATAAATATTTAAAGTTAATAAAAACAATGAAATAAACATTCACAAAATAAAAAAGAATAGGAAAAAGCAACAAACAAAGTCACATCAAATCAAATATGAATATTCACAAATGAGAATAAAAGCTAAAATAACATCAATATCAAGTGCAAGAATATAAGAAAAATATAACGTAAACACAAATAGAAAAATAAGTTTTAATCAAAAGAAAAACATTCGCAAAAGTAGTTAAAAGAAAAGTTTAAGTCGAGAGTAAATTGTCCAAATAAGAAAATAAATACTGAACATACCAAAAGTGTCGAGTTGGGCCAAGTAAGCAAAGCCCAATCCTAAAGGCAACCATTGCCCCAACGTATCAAGGAGGCCAGGTCCAATCAATACAAGGCCCAAAGCCTATACCAAATATCAGTCGACTAAGCCCAACGTCCGACCTATTAGGTCCCGACTTGAATTAGTCCGACCTTACAATCCAGACTCTAATATGGGTACGATCCATGCTGCTACCGTCGGTCAGTCGACCTTCTTCAAGTGGCGACCTCGACCTAATCACTCAAGCGTCGAGCTAGCTAAGATAGACATACATGGTCAAATCTTTCCATAACCGCATCCCTACAAATCGTGGATCATTTTCTGTGCACGTGCTCATGACAAGTAACTGCCGCTAGAAACTCAGAGCACATATCGCTCCACCAAAAATACAACAACCATCACCTATAAATACATCATCAATACCAACGGTGCAAAGGTAACTGCCATTTTGTATTCTGAATTCATTATTCAATACATTTTGAGCTATAAAATACCGTTATCTTACTCTCATGCCCGAGTGTCTTCGCCGGAGACACATCCGGCTAGTCGTGGGTTCTGATTTCAGGTCAAGGAGCCAGGTGATTAATCTTGCCACGTGGAGGATTATTGATAAGCACAATTCCTGCAGCATCAGTTTGGTTCCATTGCCGGGAATCGTGCTTTAAACTTGACCTCGAAAACTCTATCAACCTACAACAATGGTGACTTCAGACGGACACGTATCCGAGGCCTCACTTGGGCATGAGGAAGTGAACAACAACAACACGAATACAAACGCAAATGCTGAAAACTTGAACTTGCCTCCTCCCCCACCAAATCGTCCTCATGGTAGAGCCACACGCTCTACCAGTATCGTTGATGGCAGGGGATTGCCTGACACAAGGAGAGGGAAAAGGCATATGGATGGGCAAGGAGTTCCACCTCCTCCAAAGCGTCCAACTGCTCAGGTGAATGTTGGAAACAGGGCAGGCCCCTCCACCAACCCCATGAGCAAGAAGGAGATGATGTTGGAGCGAGCCCAGATTCTGGCCGACTTGATAGCCATGGAGGAGGCAGTGCCGACATACGCTGCGAGAGAGTGGCACCTACTCGGGTTTCTAATGGGCGGCAGCCGGGAGTTTGAGGCCAAATGAAGGTGTGGGGCAGAATGGTGAAAACAGGATAGTTCAACGAGCTCCTACGGTCGTTCATGTGCCCAGTAACGACCTAAGGGCTAGCCTCAACAGAAACAGGGAGCAAGAGGCTCAGTCTGACTTAAGGACGCGCTTAACAGCCAATAGAAACAGACAGGTTTCGCCAGCCAGGACGCAGAGGTCAGGGTCTCATAGAGACAGGAACGGGCGCAGGTCGCCCGTAAGAGAGGAGAGGCGCAGGTCGCCACTCGGAGATTATAGGCGCAGGTCGCCACAAGGAAGTGACAGGCACAGATCTCCAGTTCGATCAGAGAGGGCTCATTCTCACAGGGACAGAAGGAGTAGGCAGGTGACTCCCCCTAGAAGTGAAGGCCAGAAGTCAAATGCTGCGCCCCCTCCAAAAGATGAAAGACCCGATTCTAGGGAATGGTTGTTGATGAAAAAGAAGTTTGAGAAATGGGAGGAGGAGAAGAAAAAGGATGATGGAAAGGTCGAACGAATTGACTTTGCTCTTCGACCTCTTTCCAAGGAATTGAGAGATAGTCGACCTCCCCCTAGTTTCAGGTTGCCCCTTCTAGAGAAGTATTCTGGTTCCACCAATGCAAGAAGCCACATAGCACACCTGGAGGCCACGATGTGTTTTGTCGCCAATGTAGACGACAATATGTGCAAAGCCCTCGTAAGTACCCTCACAGGAGCAGCTTTGACGTGGTTTAATGGTTTCGGTACCGTAGCATAACCACTTGGACATGCTTGAGGACCAAGTTCCTAGATCGCTTCTCGGCGGAGCTCGGAAAGTGACGGTGACTGATTTAAAAAACTTGGTGCAGGCCAAAAACGAAAGCTCCATGAGCTACTTCACCAAGTTCAAAGAAATGGTCGACAAGATTGAAGAGGACATCATAGACAGGGAGGTGATCAATTTCTTCCGAAGTGGTATTTACTCGGAAGACATGGACTACGAGCTCACAGTCCGAACGGTCACAACTCGACAGGAGTTGTTTGAAAAGGTGTATAATGTCGCTCTGGCTGAGGAAAGGAAAGAGAAAAAGAATGGTAAAAGCCCCAAGGTGGAGGTCGCTGATGATAAAAAGGACTCCAACAAGAATGGAGGAAACAATAAAAATGGAAAGAACAGGACTAGGGCAACAGAGAAAGTGCCCGAGGCTTTCACTCCCCTTACGGTGAGTCGAACAGAGATTATGAACGCTGTCGAGCTGGCTCCTCCTGTCCCGATGAACCCAGGCAACAAGTTTAGGAGGGACAACAGCAAGTACTGTGACTACCACAAAGACACTGGTCATCTCACAGAAGATTGTTTGGGTTTGAAGCGCATTATTCAAAGAATGGTCGACCAGGGAAGGCTCGACGCTTATGTGAAGAGGCCTCAAGCCGGGGGAGGCGAGCAGCCGGCGGGTGGACAGCGGGGACCTAGGCAACCTAGATTGAACACAGGGGTCATTACGAGCAAGCAAGAAACACGGCCATCAAGCACAAGATCTTCCAACTCAATAAGGCCCCACATGTGCCTCCAAGAAGAGAAGTCAGAGATGAAGCGATCAGCTTCTACCCCCATGAATTGGCAACTAATATGGCGGCTAGGGAGCAAGTTCTCGTCATCCCAGGTCTCATAGACGGATGTACGACGAGCAGACTCTTAGTCGACACGGGGGCCTGCAAAGATATTTTGTTCTACAAAACTTTTAAAGAAATGGGTCTTAATGATGAGCAGTTGGGGAGATATGATGGTAGGTTGGAGGGCTTCACCAACCATCGAGTTGATGCTAAAGGCCAGATAGAACTCGACGTCGATCTAGGCCATCACCCCCAAAGGATTGTGTCAAAGGTACAATTTATTGTGATTGATGTAAATAGTGACTACGCTGCCATACTTGGTATTCCTGGACAGGTCGCTCTTGGAATGGTGGCATCGATCCCTCATCAGCGAGTGAAGTTCCCCACACCTGCTGGAGTAGGCTGCGTACAAGGCACAGCTCGAGCTTACCTGGACCATGTTCTTCGGGAAAGGAAGAAGAGAGAGCTTGAGATCGAGACTGCAGATGGTTATTTAAAGCTGTCACAATCAGTCACCAAAACTACTCGGCTGTCTACAATCACCGATGTGGAAGAGTCGACCTATCGCTCAAATGACGAGGTCATGCTTGAGTCGACACGTCACTCTAACTCCACAGAGGTCGATCCAGATGTAGTTATGGTCGACCAAGTCCTCATAGGCAACCTATGCCTCCAGCTCGACAATAACTCGGGGGCCACCACCACCAGCGAGGTAGCGGCAAGTTGGATGACATGATAGGCGAGGAAGCTCCACATTTGGGAGCTGAGGAAAGGCAAAGGGTCAGAGAGATAATAATTGAGACTCTACAATTCAGGGATGGACCAGAGCTAGAAGCTGTGGACGAACTAGAGTCAATACTTACCAACCTTTCCTACCCCGACCAAAAAATTCAGATTGGAAAGCAGCTATCAGTCGAGGAGCGAGCAGAAATTATTGAGCTACTCAAGGAGAGTAATGATGTCTTCGCATGGAGGGTAGAAGACATGAGGGGAATCAAGGAAGAGGTCGCCGTTCATAGACTTGAAGTTAACCCGACCATAAAGCCTAGACCCCAAAAGTTGAGAAGTTTTGCTCGTGACAAGGAAGAAGCTATTAAACCGAGGTACAAAAACTTTTAAGTGCAGGGATAATCAAGGAGGCCACTCATACAACGTGGTTGGCCAACGTGGTCATGGTGAAGAAATCGAATGGCAAATGGAGGATGTGCGTCGACTTCACCACTCTCAATCTTGCTTGCCCAAAAGACAGCTATCCCCTTCCCAGGATCGACAAGCTAGTTGACTCCATTGCTGGTCACTCCACCCTCAGTTTCCTCGACGCTTACTCAGGTTACCACCAGATTAAGATGCATGAGGATGACATAGTCAAGACAGCATTTCAAGCGGCTGAAGGCATCTACTGCTACAACATGATGCCGTTTGGATTGAAGAACGCAGGGGCGACTTATCAGAGTGAACAAAGTCTTTGCTTCTCAAATTGGTCGAAACATGGAGGCCTACGTCGACGATATGGTCATCAAAACAAAGACTGGACGTCACGTGGTCGACCTAAAGGAAACGTTCGCCAATTTAAGAGCAAACGACATGAAGCTCAACCCTAGCAAGTGTGTATTTGGTGTAGCTGCTGGAAAGTTCCTTGGATTCATGGTATCTCAACGGGGTATAGAAGCTAATCCAGAAAATATCAAGGCTTTAGTCGACATGAAGGTTCCCACCAGCGTCAAAGAGATGCAGCGACTTAATGGAAGGGTAGCAGCTCTTGGCCGTTTCATATCAAAGTCAACAGAGAGGTCTCTCCCCTTCTTCAAAGCATTGAGGGGGATGAAAAGTTTTGAATGGACGACCGAATGTCATTCGTCGTTCCAACAGCTGAAGGATTACCTCGCTACTCCACCTCTCCTGAGTAGCCTGACCACTGGTGAGACTTTGTTTGTATATTTATCCGTGGGAGACAAGTCGGTGGCGGCGGTTTTGATTAGAGAAGATGAAGGGCTTCAAAAGCCAGTATACTACATCGCAAGAAGGCCCTATCGGAGGATGTGGAGAGCGGATACTACAATGCTGAGAAGGTCGCTTATGCCCTAGTCGTGGCTTCAAGGAAGCTGCGAGCTTATTTTCTGGCTCATCCAATTGTGGTTCTTACAAATGCCCCCCTAAGAAAAATTCTTCACAAGCCGGAGAGTTCAGGTCAACTTCTCAATTGGTCAATTGCCCTTACTGAATTTGACATTGAGTATCGACCTCGAAAGGCGTTGAAGGCTCAAGATCTAGCTGACTTCTTGGTCGAGCTTACGTTCACCAAGGAAGACGACGAGCAGCGAGCTCCAAAAGAAAAGGCTAAAGGGAAGGAGTCAGAGTCCCAGGTCGCCATCAGTTTACCCGACGATTGTTGGAAGGTCTATTCAGACGGATCAGCGACCAAGAATAGCAGTGGAGCTGGGATAGTGCTAATTGAACCAGAATCTGGGACAGTGTACGAGGAGTCATTAAGGTTCAAGTTCAATGCTTCCAATAACCAGGCCGAATACGAAGCCTTGATAGCAGCTATAGAGTACGCCAAGTGTTTTGGAGCAACTAAGATCATGGCCTCTTGTGATTCCCAGCTGATAGTCAACCAGGTCGAGGCGAGTATGAGGTGCTTAGTGCCACACCGATCAAATCTTTGCGACATGGTGAAGGAACTGATAAAAGATTTGGAATTCTGGAAGATTCAGAGAATTGGACGAGAAGACAATGAGCTAGCTGACCTCCTCTCGAAATTAGCCACTTCGGATGAACCACATGATGAACCTATCTCCTTCCTCGAAAGTCCAAATTTTACGAAAGAGTAAAAATTCAATGCATAGATGATCCCTCAAGAAATTGGACTCAGGAGAGGTGTTGGATCGAGGAAATGAAGGCATACTTAGAAAGTGGTGAGCTGCCAGATGACGAGAAGAAGGCTCGAGCTATCAAAAAGAAAGCTCCGAGGTATGTCATTCAAGGAGGCGACCTATACAGAAGATCCTATACTCGACCATTAATAAAGTGCATCCACCCTCAAGAGGTCGCCCTATTGATACACGAAGTGCATAGTGGAATTTGTGGTGGACACCCGGGGGCCAGGACTCTTGCTGACAAGTTAATCACTTTGGGGTACTACTGGCCACACATGAGAGCTGACACTCACAACTTTGTTCAACAATGTGATCAATGCCAAAGATTTGCCAACTTACCTCATATGCCAACAAGCGAAGCCGAGACTCCAGTAATTGCAGCTTGGCCATTCGACATGTGGGGCGTCGACCTGATTGGACCCTTCCCTCCCGCCCGGGGAAACTGCAAGTATGTGATCGTTGCCATAGATTACTTCACTAAATGGGTTGAGGCCAAACCATTAGCTCGCATCACAGAGGAAAATGCTATCAACTTCATTCATGACTTCATTTGGTGTCGATTCGGTTTTCCTCGAGCTATAGTATCTGACAACGGGCTGCAGTTCTCCAGAGCCTTCGAAGCAGAGATGAATCGAGTAGGAATCAAGCATTGGCAATCCTCTGTCGCCTATCCTCAAGGAAATGGGCAAGCTGAGGCAGCGAATAAACTTGTTCTATCTTCGCTCAAGACAGGTCTCGTAGGTCGACGTAACAATTGGTTGGACGAACTCCCCCTTGCTCTTTGGGCAGTTCGTACAACCACTCGGGGGCCTACGGGGGAAACCCCGTTTGCTCTCACTTATGGATCAGAGGCCATGGCACCTGCTGAGCTCAGATTCCCCACTGCTAGAGTGACTTTCTTCAATCAGGAGCAAAATGATACCAACAGATTGATCGACCTGGATCTGATCGACGAGAAGCGAGAAACAGCCTACCTCCGAATGGTCAACTACAAACAGCGAACTAAAAGTTACCACGACAAGAAGGTCAAGGCAAGGTCGTTCCAAGTTGGAGATTATGTGTTGAGAAAGATTGAGGCAACGGGTAGAAGGACCCAGCAGAATAAGCTATCTCCTAACTGGGAAGGTCCCTATGTGGTTACTCGAGTCGTCAAAGAAGGAACCTACATGATAGCTCATCCCGGAGGAGAAGAGTTGAAACATCCTTGGCACGCCACTCACCTCATCAAATACTACTTTTAGTTTTCAGTTTCCAAGTTCAAGTTTGTGGTAGTTATAGTGTCAAATTGATGTAAGCATGTTCCATACTTCAATGAAAAGCGCAGTTCATTCCATCAAGCATAGTGTTACACTAACCCCAACAAGCTCGACTCTTAGTCAGCTTCGTTTTAACAAGCTCGATTCTTAATCAGCTTTGTTCATTTAACAAGTCCGACTCTTAGTCGACTTCGTTCTAACAAACTCGACTCTTAGTCGCTTGTTCTAATTAGCTCGATTCTTAATCAGCTTTGTTCATTTAACAAGTCCGACTCTTAGTCGACTTCGTTCTAACAAACTCGACTCTTAGTCAGTTTGTTCTAATTAGCTCGATTTTTAATCAGCTTTGTTTATTTAACAAGTCCGATTCCTAATCGACTTCGTTCTAATTAGCTCGACCCTTGGTCAGCTTCAATAGGTCGACCAAGGCATCATAAAGTCAGGACGACCTTAAACTTAAGATGACTCATTTGCCCTACCATATCTAACTCGACACTTACATCGAAAGCATACAACGTGCAAGAAAGAGAAGTCAGTTACGATTAAACATAAGAAAGTCTCCCAAAGTGGGCCAAGACTTATTTAATTAAAGCTACAAAAGTACTATGCCTCCCAAAAAATCGGGCCAAGGCATCTAAGTATTCATAAAGACAAAAAAATAAGAAATGTTTGGAACTTGTTCGTTACATAACCATCAGTTTCAAAATTTAATCTGTGGGATCGCCTTCGACCTGTCCACTAGTAGCCGCTTGTTTATCTCCGGTCTCCTCCTGCAGCTGGGGACCGATTGGTTTACCTGACTCAGAAAATCCATGTCTTGGAGTATCACCATCAAAAACTGGTGAGTCAGGCTCTTCAAGCTCGGCTAAGATGGTGCTATAATTAACTCGAGCAACAGGAGGAGGAGTCCAAACTTCAGCTTCGGCGGCCGCGTCATCCTTAGCTATAATCTCCAAGTCGTTATTATTGTAAGGCACCAAGCTATGTCCCGGTCTAGCCGCCGTATTATAGGGATCTTCTGCAGCCCATTGGGCGAGTTGTTCAACTGAGATATTGTAAGCAGGATCCACTGTAATACGTCGAGCCATGTGAGCTCGACCTACATCCCAAAAGGCGCTGGCTTCCTTGGTAACATGAGCATGGAGCTCGTCACTTTCTTTATAAGCTTTCACAGCTTCATCTTTGGCAACCTTCACAGCATTGTTCAGCTCCAGCTCCCATTGTTGTCGGCGGCAAAGATCCGGTTCTTCCTGTTTCTTGGCCAAGGTAATCGGAACCTCCTCCAGCTGTTGCTTCGCCAGCTCAAGATCAGCTGTCACCTTCTTCTTCTCCTCCTTGAGATGGGCGAGTTCACTGTTGGCCTCCCCTAGGCTCTTCCAGGCCTCCTCCTTCAATTTGATCTCATTATCCTTCAAAAGCTTCAAAGCATCATAAGAGTTATCCAAGTCCGAGTTCTCCTCCTTCAATTTGTCAAACTCTCCTTTCAACTTTGTATAGTCCTCTTTCAACTGAGCTTGATCACCTTCGGCTTTCCTGGTTCCTCGTTCTTACGAGCCAACATAGTCTTGGCCAGCTTCTCCTGCTCCTCTGCTGCCTTCCAATAAGTGGTGGCTAAATCAATCATGGCAAGGGACTGAAATAACGAGTTGATACAAGGGGTCAGATCAAATGAAAAGAAGGGAGAAGAAAACGGCAAGAGGAATGAATACATTAAAAGCTCAAGGGTTACCTCGGAGGAAGCCAGCCCAACTCGAGCTCGACAAGCTTCTGGAGTCAATGGCTTATTAGTAAACTCTCTGATCAGATCCTGATCAGCTCCCCTCCTGACAACTACCTGGCCATATTCCAGCTCTGGATACTCCCTAGCCAAGCTGTTGATCCTGGTCAAAGGAGGCACATCACTTAGCTCAGCAACCCTATTCTGAATCAGCTCGTCATATGAAACTTGAATAGGGGAAGCATGCGGACTTCTAACTCCAGTCTCCACTGGCTCACTAGCACCGACCTGATTGGATGTCGAGTTCACTACTGATGGCCCAATCTTAATCTTCTTGCTTAGAGGGGCAGTATCATCTTCATCATCCCCTCCTCATCTAACTCGATCACGGGCGACTTGGCCTTGGAAGCTTTGTTGGCTTTGGATTTGGTTTGGATTGACCACGAGTCTGGTTTTTCTAGCATCCTTAGCTGGCTCCACGGCTTGGTCGGATATGTTGGTTTCTTCAGCGTCGACCTCTTCCATTCCTTGGGTGACATCCCCAACTTGGTCCCCCTCCAGTTCCTCGGGGTTCTCCTCTATCGGTATAGAGTTAACAGGGTCCACATCCACCGTCTGCAAAATATCATGACGGAGAACACCCTCTCTCTCCCTATGTTCTCTAGCATTGGCTGCTCCACAACTTCTCTTGCTCTTCCTGATGTCAATGGTTCGGCCCATACTCGCTTCTTGCTCAGGAGTTAAAACTACACCAAAGTTGAAATGATCAAGGGTTAGGTCGACATATAAAATTTCTGCATACGAGCAAAAAGTTCTATGTACGAATTAAATATGTGTGAGCTAATTATTCTACGTACGAGCAAAAAGTTCTATGTACGAATTAAATATGTGTGAGCTAATTATTCTACGTACGAGCAAAAAGTTCTATGTACGAATTAAATATGTGTGAGCTAATTATTCTACGTACGAGCAAAAAGTTCTATGTACGAATTAAATATGTGTGAGCTAATTATTCTACATACGAGCAAAAAGTTCTATGTACGAATCAAGTTCATAAATAAACAGTTAGCAAAGGTAAGAGGGATCAAGGTACAGTGAATGGTCGAGTTCTTACCCCCGAAATGTTCTACCCGCTCCTTACAATAGTTGGCAGTCTTCTTACAAAAGTGGCACTCTTTCTCAAATCTGAATCGAGCTCCCTCATGGGTGACCCAATCTGGATATCTCGACATCCCAACTCTCTTTGGAACCATGGGCACTACCTCTCCTTCACCAACCATCAATCCAGCTCGGATAAAATTATTCTTGTTGGTTCCCAGGGCATCCCAACTGATAGCCCCCTTCTTGGTAAACTCCATCAACTTCTTGCGCAAATCATTATGCCAATATGGAGCCCAGTAGTTGTTCTCATCTACACCAGTCGTATCGGCCGGGCAAGGGAAATTCCCATCTTCTTCTACTTTCCACCACCGCCACGCAAGAGTTCCATCCACTAGCCTTACCAGGAAGATTGGCAAACAATTTGGGAGACTTTGGCTTGGAAGGAGTACTTATACCACTATCCTTATCAAACTTAATGCTAAAAAACTCCTTAAACACCCTCATGCATGGCTCATACCCTAAGAACCTACAAACCATAATGAAGCAAACCAGTACCCTACAGGTGTTGGCTCCTAGCTGAAGTGGCAAGGCATCGGTGCACTCTAAGAACTCATTTATAAAAGGGTCAAGAGGTAATCTCAAGCCAGCTTCAAATTGGCCATAGTAGAAGGCTACCTTGGTAGGATCCTCCTCGTAGGTGTCCCCAAACTGGTTAAAGAAATCCCCCCTACTATACAAAGTAACACTAAACTCCTTCCTATCAACCTCACAAAAGTCATGTATCATGCTCAAACGAGATGGATAATTACGCTTCCCTCTAGCGGCCTTGGAGGAACGTAGCCCTTTTCATTCTGCCCAGGCACCACGGTGTTCTCGAAGGCATCAACGATACGTGGGCTTGACGAGGTCGATGCATGAGCTTCACCTTGAGTCTCCATATACGTACAAGAAGAGGGGGAAACAGGGGAATCGGTTCTAAATGAAGTCTCGGGAGTCCTAGCGAGACACACTAAGGGCGACCTAGATTCCCAGGAAACCCAATCCTATTTCTAATGAAAGAGGGTTTATTGGCATCCTTGACGTAAAACACAGCTAAATGGTCGAGAAGCTCATGAAAGAGATGAAATGACACGACTCTTGGGTCATCCGTTTCTAAGGCACCCAAGTCCTCTCCCTTTGGTAAAGTTAGTTCGGTGAATTGCAAGCCCCAACTGGTCAAAATCAAGGAACACTCCTCTACAGTTATCTCTTTCCACTCTCCGTTCAAATGTTTGTAGACTCTACGATTGATACTACAGTAACCATACCCAGCCCCGGCTTCGCAACTAAAGGTCCTAGCCATGGATAAATCAAAGAAATTGCGAAAGTTAAAACCCTAATTCTAAAGGACAAAGGAGATACCTTTAACAGTTGAGAGGAGAACGGAGCAATGGAGGACGAAAGCACCAATTTATAGCAAGGATCAATTTCCCTTATCGTCGCCGGAATCACGCACAGAGTTCAGGAGCAGTAAAAGTTGTAAATGGAGAAGGATTCTTGAATTTATATCTTCCTGAATTGGAAAGGGCAAGGGAAAATTCAAAATTAATTTTCCTAATTAATGGCGGAAACAGTTTCCTAGGCGGACTCTCAAACGTCAAAGTTGTAATCATTATGGCAAAAACGTCGCTCGTTTTGATCTAACCGTTCATCGCCAACGTTCAGGATTGTGCCACGTCATTATGGTCGACCATCTTCAAAGACTAGTAACGACCTGCGAGTAAAGTGATTCTCATCAAAGATTTCTTTTTAACTTCCTAGTCGACAAAGTCAACTCGAAAGTTGGGGGCCACTGAACATACCAAAAGTGTCGAGTTGGGCCAAGTAAGCAAAACCCAATCCTAAAGGCAACCATTGCCCCAACGTATCAAGGAGGCCAGGTCCAATCAATACAAGGCCCAAAGCCCATACCAAATATCAGTCGACTAAGCCCAACGTCCGACCTATTAGGTCCCGACTTGAATTAGTCCGACCTTACAATCCAGACTCTAATACGGGTACGATCCATGCTCTACCCGTCAGTCAGGTCGACCCTTCTTCAAGTGGCGACCTCGACCTAATCACTCAAGCGTCGAGCTAGCTAAGATAGACATACATGGTCAAATCTTTCCATAACCGCATCCCTACAAATCAGGGACTGTTTCAGGCACGTGCTCATGACAAGTAACTGCCGCTAGAATCTCGAAGCACATATCGCTCCACCAAAAATACAACAACCATCACCTATAAATACATCATCAATACCAACGGTGCAAAGGTAACTGCCATTTTGTATTCTGAATTCATTATTCAATACATTTTGAGCTATAATATACCGTTATCTTACTCTCACGCCCGAGTGTCTTCGCCGGAGACACATCCGGCTAGTCGTGGGTTCTGATTTCAGGTCAAGGAGCCAGGTGATTAATCTTGCCACGTGGAGGATTATTGATAAGCACAATTCCTGCAGCATCAAATACAAAATGAATAAAATAAAGTATTAAAAACAGTAAAATTGTGGAATGTTTACCGAATGTGTGCTCTAAAGTAGAAGTCTATTGAATGCGATTTGACGCTCTTTCTTTTTTCTGATGAATATCTCTTAGAGAAAAGTGATTGAAAGTAGCAAACCATAAATGACAAATTCTTCATGTATATATACTTGAATGAGAAAATGAGTGACTTTTCAACTATTGTGCCTTTTGTGATTTTCCTTTGCAATCGCTTATTAGGTATAGACTCCCTTTCATAATACTAATCATGTAATATATAGGCATAAGATGGAAGTATTTCTAATATAATTAATTAGCCTTTATCTTGTTATTATTAACACATTAAAACTATTAGACTTCTTCATGTCAAATAGATATACTCCCCACGTCCCGCCTGAAAGGGCAAAGTTTGTGTCTTGCACGGGAATTAAGAAAAGTGATGGAGGAAAGAGAAAAAGTGTATAGTGAAATAAATGTTATGAGTGAAAAGTGATGTAGGAAAGAGAAAGTGGAGTTGGGAATAGTTAGTGAATATTTATTGTGAGAGTATGACAAGTGGGTCCCACAAATAAATAAGTAATAAAAAACTTTCCATTTTTGGGTTGTGCCCTTTCAAATGGGACACCCAAAAAGAAAATTTGTGCCCTTTCGAGCGGGACGGAGGCAGCAGTTACTTATTTTTTTCATCTTATTATTATGTAATTCTCTAATATAAAATTCTTATTAGCATGTATTCATATATACCTAATAACATGAAACTAAATGTGCATGTACCTTAATAGAAAATATTAAATATTGACCTTAATAGATACCACGTATAGTCATCCTAATTCATTAACGTCAATAGAGACAATGAATAGTCACCTTAAAAGAAGTTATATTTATGCATATATTCAATCACGTTTATTAGAGATAATGTATTATTAAACACACTATATACTTAATCAGTTTATCTATTATTAGTTATATTAGCTTATGTAATTATTCACTTCATCTATGACATGTTACTTATAAATAGTGTCCATTTGCATATCTATTAAAATCAGTGAATGTTAATACCTAATAGGCCATATCCGAATTATCACAAGTAAACCAATGGTCATTTGAGGTGGAAGCATGAGAGTTCAAGATTCACCCATTTAGGGTGAAATGGCAACACCTTATTCATTTTGGCCTAGTTTAAAATACTTATAGTATAGATTTTAAGAATTTGGTAAACAAGGGTTCAAACCTTGCTAACAACAAATGCATAAAAAAAAGGATTTGGTAGCTGTCTGTTAGGTTAATTTCTACCGTTAAAAAAGATAAGTCTCTGGGGAAGTTATATTTTTGCACTAACTTTTGACAATGCGAACCAAAACGTAAGCTCCGTTTGTTTGGGGGAAAATATTTTTCGGAAAATATCATTCGATTGTTTGGTAAATCTAAGGAACATTTTCGTGTGAGTTGTAAAAATAAATAAATTAAAAGGAGTAAAATAAAAAAAAATTGCCTGGGGTGGGACAGGATGGGAGGAGGGTAAAAAAAGAACAGGGAGTTGTGAATTTTTTAATTATTTTTGCAGGGGTGAGGGAGGGTGGGTTTGTGTGGGTGGGGTGGGGTCCGGGTGACAGAAGGGAGTTGTGAATTTTTTTAATTATTTTTGCCCGGGGGTGAGGGAGGGGGTGGGGGCAACATGGGAGTTGTGGAAAAAAAATTAAAAGGAGTCAAATTTTTTTTTTTTTTGGCCTTGGGGGGGGGGGTGTTTTGGTGGGTGTGGATGGGAGCAAGTGAGTTGTGAAAAATTATTTTAAAGAAGAAAAAAAAATTGGCCCGGGGGAGGGAGGCGGAGGTGGTAAGGGGGTGGGGGGAGAGGGTGGTGGTAGGGTTTGGTATTTTGGTAATGGTTAGGGGTTGGGAGGGTTGGTGGGATAGGATGTTAAGAAACATTTTTCGAAAAATGTTTTCCTTAGGAAAAATTCGAAAGTCGTTTTCCTTAGGAACAAGCCTAATTTTTCATTGACCGAAAAATATTTTTCGTTGACTTCATTTTCCTGTGTTTATCAAACACCGAAAAATGGGGAAAACGTTTTCCTCCAAACAAACGGAGCCATAAATTGCAAAAATTATCCTTGGTTGAGCAGTAGATGAAGTGCCTTGGTTGAATAGGTGAAAGGAATTGCATTTTGACTAGTGTAAATTCGTCTGTAAGCTAATATAACAGCCAGTAAAGCTGAGGATTAAATATGAGATGCTAATTCTTTTTCCCTGTTATGTTTAGTCCAATGCAAGATCATTGTGATGCTGTTCATGTTAGTATTGGTCTTCCCTTGTTTACTTCTTCGAATATTTCTCTCCTAGGATTAATGTTATTATCTTGGCTACCCCATTTTATTAATGTGTCCTTAACATCTTTTTTGGGCATGTCCTTAATTGCACAACCGTCTGTTTTATGTAATATCAAATGCTGAATTTCAACCATTTGAATGTTAAAGTTACACTTTCTCGGTGCAACAAGAATTGGTTTGCAGAAACTTGCATAATGCATATATTTGAGCTGTGACTATTTTCGGTAGCAGAAGCCAACTTACGTTTTACAGGTAAATTTTGCAGTAGCGTTCTCTTGGATATTTGTACCTACTAGCTTGGTTCATGTAAGCCTCTTCTTAAATATCTCGGTCACCGAAAAAGGTATTTCAGATTGATCGAGCATCAAAACTGTTATTTAGTGGTGTTTATGGAGAACTTGAGTATTTGAGATTGGGGCTTAGATTTATAGTCACTCAGTTTTATTGTAAGTGTTACAGTTGACTTGTCAATCTTCATTAAATAATGTGCTTGTTTGTGTTAGAATTTCAAGATGGAAAATTATTCGAAATTTTAATATCATTTTTCCAGTTTTGAAATATAGTGAAATGCAAAGTGTTTTCTAAAGATATTTTGATCATGGAATAATAAAATCTTTCATAAGAGATAGAGGGAAAGACTTAAATTTGGACAAGAATATTTGTATTCCAAGGGAAACTCCAATTGTGTGAAAAATAGGTTAAGATCAAAAGTTTTAATATGTCTTGTAAGTATTTTTTACTTTTGAATCATATAACCTAATTCTATTAGTTTCCGTTATAGTTTTGTTAGAAAGATAACAAAAATACATGTTTTGTTGTTTTAACGAAAAGAAATGACTTTCTCTTAGAAATTTAATGAAATTGCCTATGTGTTAAACATTAAACGGAAATTGTCATTTTCAGCTAGTAACTTAACAGATTTGCAACAAATTGTCAAATATGTAATGTGTTTGGCAGTTTTTAACTGATATTTAGTTTTGATTTTAACGGGTGTGACCTTTCAAGCTTTTTTTTTCAGTGGATGTGTCTGTCTAGAAGAGATACTATGATCCCCTATAAATTGAGGAAGAATTTGACCAATTCATTCACACAATTTTCAAGCAATATCCTAGTTTTCTCTTATTGTTCTCTCTTTTTAAATATTATGTTCCTTTCAAATTAGCCGAGGAATTTCTAATTAATGCAAATTAAGATATTTGTAATCGTGGGAGACTTGTAATTGCAAGTCTCAATCAATTCATCAAATAGGCATTTACTTTATTACTGTCTTTATTATTCTTGACTACTTACAATGGGAGGTTGAAATGGGGGATGAAACCCATTTCAACCGGTTGAATGCTTACAATGGTGAAATGAAAGTAGGTTGGATGAAATCTTGGGATGAAAACTTTCGTCCCGTATGAAATGTTTTTTTTTAAAAAAAAAAAAAAAATTGGACACATGTCGGCTTGGCATTGGAGGGGCCTTGGCGCGTGCGTCTCATGCTCCGGATAGGCTCGTGAGGCGCAGGGTTTTTTTTTTTTTCCGGTTTTTCTTGAATTTGCCACGTGTCAAATCTTGATAGGTCCTTACTTTATTATTTTTTCACCCAATTATTTAAACTCAATTATCTCATAATAAATGATTTAAAAATAAAAAGAAAAATTCACCAAAATTCATAATTTTTTTTCCTACAAATTGATATAAGTTTCATTTGATTTGGACAAAAAAAAAAACACTTAGTTTTCAATTTGGGCTGAATTATTACCTAGTAAATTAATTTTTTTTTAATTTTTTTTTCACCAAAATTCATCATTTTTTCCCCTACAAATTGATATAAGTTTCATTTGATTTGGACACAAAAAAAATACTCACTTTTCAAAAATAGAGAATATAAATAAAATAAAAGTGGTGGGGTATATAATGATGAGTTGGAAGGAGTTGAAATTTAATTTAAGTTAGTTATTGTAGGGGGGTTAAATGAAATGGGTAGATGAAATATTAGGTGGATGAGAAAAAGTATAAAAAGTGTTGAATGAAATGGGGGAAGGGAATGAAACCATTGTGGGTAGTCTTACTAATAAAACTAGTAATTATATCTACTTAATCTTTTCACAAGATATGTTTTGATAAATTATAGTTTAAGCCTTAGAATAATATTTCTAAAAAATATTTTTGTGAATATAACTTTTTATAAAAAAATTAGAAGTATTTTGTAAAAATACATATATTTATATTTCTTAAAATAATATTTTAATACACAGTTTGTTTTATATCTAACAGTTTATACATTGCTGATACCAATGTAAAATTATTCTAGAACTTTGTCGATAGGTTTGGATTGAATCTAGACATGGGCAATCTGTTCTCGGTTTCGAACCGCCGGTTTCGATTTCGGGAAATCATGAAACCGAGATGGAATCGATAAATACCGGTTTTCGGTTTTGGTTCCCGGTTTCGATTTCGGCTGACGATTTCGGTTTCACAGTCTATCCGGTTCTATTTCGTTCATTTTTTTTTCAAACAAACACACTGAGAGTACATAAAGTGATAAAGACTTTGCTAAAAAAAAGTTGACAAATACAGACACACACAGAGTGACTGACACGACATAGAGATAGAAAAAGTGATAAAGACTTTGAAAAAAAAAATTGGTCAAACAAACACACTTTTTTTTAAAAACTTTTTTGTAATTTTTTTTTAAATCAAAGTGAAGTACTTCGGTATTCAGTCATTGTATTTTCTTTTTTTCTTTTTTAGAAACTCTTTCTTGCTTGGTCCCTCTCTTTACAGAAATTATTTTTTGATCACCCTTTTTGTATAAAAACTGTTAAGATCTAATGATTTTGGATGAAGATGAATAATAAACTAATTATTTTAACAGATTTTATAAAAGAAAAAGGAAAGGTACCCTTAAAATTTATTAATAATTGATAAAATATTACAATGAGGGAGACAACCAACCTTGTCCTTTTATAAGTAAGGGAGGACATAAGGAGCCTTAACCTCGTTCTTAGTATTTTACAATATTTATTTAAATTATAACAATCTAATCGAACAAAAAAAAAACCTAATATATAAAATAAAACAAAGTAACAAATTATATTATACAAATTAAACTATATAAATTACATCAACTTACATTGGGCCATTGTTGTCGTCACTTCCCGATGTTGAATCAAAGATCTTCATCGGATGAGGAGAACTTTGGCTCTTGATCTCTTTTATCCGCTTTGACCCAATCATTCAACAAATTTTGATTTTCTAAATTTTCGACTGTTAAATTTGCACGTTGCGGATCCGCAATATTTCCATCAATGCTAAAAGTGTGCTCAACCGAAATCGTTGATGCGGGAGAAACAAATATTTCTCTTTCTATCCTAGAAACAATAGGAAAAGAACTCCCCCTCTTGGCCCACCAATGTAAAATGTTAAATTCAATCTCATCATCATATTCAAATTTCGTGTTTAAATATTTTTCAAATTTCGCATTAGAATCGCTTCCTCTAGAGCGCTTTCTATTTTCAAAAAAAAAAGTAAAAAAAGAGTTGTCCGTTTCGCTAGTTTGACGAGGATGAGTCTCACTTGTACTAACACCACCATAAATTGAGTTGTACTCTTTAAAAACATTTAAAAATTTATTTTTTGCATCGGACAATATTTTTTCAATATTTGGAAAACGGGGATCATTTGCATCAAACAAGTTGAGATAGTAATATGTAAGAAGTTGTTCCAAACCATCCATTCTAACCCTTGGATCTAAAATTTTTGAAATTAAAAAAAATACTTGGAATTGTCTCAAAATATTTCAACAATTTTTCCTTCATGCTAACAATAGTTCGGCCAATTATGGGATCATCTTTAAATTCACAAAATGTACCTGAAATAATGGTACTATGATCAACAACTAAGTTAGAAGTAGGATAATACGTACCGGATAACATGACAGTGGTATCCTTGAAATTTTTCAACAATTTGATCATACTTGCACAAGCACTCCATTGATGAGGAAATAGGGTGCAAATTTGTTCTTTATAAACAAAAGAATCCGCTAAAAGTTTATAGGTAGAATTTCACCTAGTTGTAACATCATTTGAAATTTTTTTGGGACGGATATCATTTTCCTTGCAATAGTCTCTCCATTTCCTTTGATTGAATTTTTTTCTCATAATAAACTATATACCTCGTTTAATATGAATAATTAAATCTTGTAAAGCAGATAGACAATCTTGCACACATAAATTTAAAATATGACAAAAACATCTAATATGAAAAAATTTATCACCTAATACCGATTTACAAATATTAATTAGCTCCGGTAAACATGCAGTATTAGAGCTAGCATTATCAAAAGACATTGAAAAAATTTTAGTAACTAAATTATATTCTTATAAAATACTTTGTAGTTTAAGTGCAATATTGTGTGCGGTATGCTCTTCATCAAAAAATTTATATGCAATCAATCTCTTTTGAATGGTACAAGAATTGTCAATCCAATGACAAGTTACTCTCATATAAAAATGTTCACAACGATTATCACTACATATATCCGAAAAAATAGAAACTTGTTGAGATAAATTACCAAATGCTTGTATTAAACCATATTTATATTCCCCGACTATTTTTGCAATATCACGTGTGAGAGTTCTACGTGGTATTCTTTTTGCAGCGGGGTTAAGAGAGAGTTTAGCAAAATCTTAATAGAATTCATCATCGGCAAAACTAAAGAAAAGACATTTAACACAAACAAATTTTGCCATACCTCTTCTATGGTTTAGTTCACTATAATGAAATGTAGTAGGACAAGAAGAAGAAGACGTACCTAAAGCACCCATCGAAGAAGTCGAAACTTCTTGGAGTTGTGTTTGAGTTGGATCTATGCCATATTCGGTAGGATGATGAACTCGAACATGCTTGGTATAAGTTTCGTATCCATTGCCATCCCTCCAAGTATAAATATTATCACAATAGTTACATATCACTTTCCAAACCTCCTCACCATGTTTGTCCACTCCTAACTCCTTCCTAAAGTAACGAATAAAAATTGGGGACTTCGGTTCGCAAATTTTAGGTTCACGCGGTTGACCTTGTCGACCGCCTCCACGAAGACCACGACCCCTTCCTCTTGGTGCAGGTGGTGGTGGTGGTAGGTTATGTGCATCACTTTCTTCAGTACTTGGAGTTCCTACAAATTGTGGTTGTGGCATGAAAGGCGATAGTGGAAATTGTTGGTCTCCAACTTGAACCTCCTCATCTTCATCATTTTTCCATTGATTTCTCCCCGACATTCCCCCATCATAAAAGGGAATATCCTCTTCTAAATTATTTGTAGGTAGTGGTGGTGGTAGTCGAGAAGATGAAGAAAGTTGGTTTTTTTTTGCTCTTGCTATCCGTTTTTTTTTTGTTAAATTTCTAAGGAAAGAAGACATGATAGTGTGTATGAAAAGGGATGAAAATATGGAAAATGAGGATGAATTATGGAATAATGGCTAAAAATATGAATGTTGGTGATTGATTTGAGATTGAGAATTAACAAAGTAAGCAAATTCGTTAATGAAAGTTAAGAGAGAGTTAAGAGAGTTTTGTGAAAAAAATGTAAGGAGGTGAATTCGTATTTATAAGTCAATCATTTAACAAGTATCTGATGTTTTTTTTAAATGATTGAAAAAGTTCTAAAAATGGGGTAAGAAATTGAAAATCTCGTCAACTAATCAACTTCCCGTTAGTAACGGACAAAATAACGGGCAAAAAATGATGACTTGAGAGTAATAATATTGACAGAACTTTTGCAAGTGTCCCACAGTCCCAGTCCTTGTCTCCAATGCTGTGAAAAGCTAAAACGGATTGATTATTGTTTGAAATATACGTTAGAACCGCCGGTCCAAGCCGGTTTGGAACCGTCGATTCTCCGGTTCGGTTCTTCGGTTCCGGTTCCACGGTTAAAACCGTCGGTTCACGGTTTTCAGGAATTTTGAACCGAAATCTAACCGAGAACCGGACTGTTTCGGTTCACCTCAGTTCCAATTCGGCCGGTTTCAATTCCGGTTCAATTCGATTCTCCAGTTCTTTCCGGTTCCGGTTTGCCCAGGTTGAATCTCTTCTAAACTGAAACAAACTCAAATCTTATTACCATGGACCCGAACTCGATCAGACCCCAAGGCATAGAAAACTGAAACCCCCTCAATCCGACTGAGTTTTATTAAAAGTGTATTTTTCAGCCCATATTTGTATGAGCCCAATTTATTCTTAAACCCAATGTTAAGTGTTCTATAAAAAACTGTCCAAAATCATTAAATTCTCATCTACAAACACAAATAAAAAATACTCCCACCATCCCACAATTAAGTTCTTAGTTTGACTGTACACAGTTATTAAAAAAAATGTTGTGAATATGAAAAATAAAGTAGTAGAGAGAAATTTGATAGGAAATAGTAAGTGGGTTGTTACTATGAGTGGGTTGTGAATATGAAAAATAAAGTAGTAGAGAGAGTAAAGGAAACTAAGAACCTTGATGTGACATAGACCAAAAAGAAAAATAAGAACTTTACTCTGGAACGGAGAGTACAATTTAGCAAACCATCAAATGTATTTCACTATATGTAATTTTAACCTTTTATATTATTTTGAGGTCGGGTCGGGTTTCAGTCGGACGTCATCAGGGCCAAAATGACCCGAACCTGTTCGGGTTATGAAAAAGTCAACCCGAACTCTGCTTTTTAAGGTCGGATCATCTCTCGTTTGAATTGGATTTTGTTAAATTGTCACCCCTATTTGTCCTTATTTAGAAATGGGTCACCTATTTTTGGATGGCAAAAAATGTACTCTCTCTGTCCCCCGTTCGAGTCCCCCGTCCGAGAGTAAATATCCAATTTTTCTTTTTAGGCTCCGTTTGTTTCGACGTAAAATGTTTTCCGGAAAACGTTTTCTGAAAAATGTTTTCATGTAAAATGTTTTCCTGTAAAATGTTTTACGGAGGTAGAGCGTAAAATATTTTACGGAGGAAAATATTTTACGGAGGAAGGGTGTAAAATGTTTTCGGGTGTTTGGTAAAACGACTCATATTTCACAAGGTGACCTACCCCACCCCCCCACCCACCCCCCCCAAAATTTTATTTTTTTTTGTAATCGCCCCCCTACCCCCTGCCTACCCCCCCACCCCCCCCCCCCAAAATTTTTTTTTTTTTTTTGTAATCGCCCCCCCTACCCCCCCCACCCCCCACCCCCCACCCCCTCACCCCCAAAATTTTTTTTTTTTTTTTTTTTTTTTTGTAATCGCCCCACCCCCCTACCCCCCACCCACCCCCACCCCCCAAAATTTTTTTTTTTTTTTGTAATCGCTACCCCTGCCCTGCCCCCACCCCCAAAAATTTTTTTTTTTTATGTAATCGCCCCCTACTGCCTACCCCACCCCACCCACCCCCCACCCCCACCCCCAAAAAAATTTTTTTGGGGGTGGGTGAAGTGAGTGGAAGCGAGGGTAGGGAAGCGATTACAAAAAAAAAAAAAAAAAAAAAAATTTTGGGGGGTGGGAGGGTGGGCGAGGGGTAGGGCGATTACAAAAAAAAAAATTTTGGGGGGTGGGTGGGGGTGGGGTGGGTAAGAGGTAAGGCGAGGGTAGGGGGCGATTACAAAAAAAAAAAATTTTGGGGTGGGTGGGGGGTAGGCAGGGTAGGGAGGCGATTACAAAAAAAAAAATTTTTTGGGGGGGTGGAGTGGGTGGGGGTGAGGGGGTAGGCGAGGGGTAGGGGGCGATTACAAAAAAAAAAAAAAAAAAATTTGGGGGGTGGGGGGGTGGGGGTAGGCGGGGGTAGGGGGCGATTACAAAAAAAAAAAAAAAAATTTTTGGGGGGGGGTGGGGGGGTGGGGGGGTAGGCAGGGGGTAGGGGGCGATTACAAAAAAAAAAAAAAAAAAAAAAATTTTGGGGGGTGGGTGGGGGGTGAGGGGGGTGGGGTAGAGTTTGGGGGTGGGGGGGCGATTACAAAAAAATTAAAAAAAAAAAATTTTTTTTGGGGGGTGGGGGTGGGGGGGGGGGTGGGTTAGGCAGTGGGGTGGTTGTGCGGGCGTAATATGAGTTGTACATTAAGGCCTCCATTTTCAGGAAAATGTTTTACTTAGAGACAAGGTCGATAGGTCGTTTTACTTAGGAAGGGCGTAAAATGTTTTCCGAAAAACGTTTTACTTAGGCAACCAAACAGCGGAAAACGAGTTATTTTCCGGAAAACATTTTCCGGGGGCTAACCAAACACCGTAAAACAGGTTATTTTCCGGAAAACATTTTCCGAAAAATGTTTTACGGTGAAACAAACGGAGCCTTAGTCTATCCCAGAGTAGATGTCTCATTTCTAAAATGACAAAAAATATTTACTATTCCTCCCACTCATTCTCTCTCCTACTTTACTTTTACACTCATAACACCAATCAATTTACTATTCCTCTTAATCATTTTCTCTTCTACTTTAATTTTCATACTCACAACACCTTTCTCTTTCCTCATCATCATTCCCTTTCTCTTTCCTCATCATTGCTTAACCTAGGAGAATATCAATGAGAAAAGAGAGGGACACTTAGGCTCCGTTTGTTTCGAGGAAATCGTTTTTCGGAAAATATTTTCCCCATTTTTTGATGTTTGATAGTTTTCCGGAAAACGTTTTCCCCATTTTCCGGTGTTTGGTAGTTTTTCGAAAAACGTTTTTCCCATTTTCTTGTGTTTGGTTGTTTTCCGAAAAATGGAGAAAACGTTTTTCGAAAAACATTTTCCGCCCTTTCTAAGGAAGTTGTTTTTCGAATTTTTCCTATGGAAGTTGTTTTTCGAAAAATGGTGTAAAAAAAGTGGATGGATAATATTTTAACAACAACAACAACAACAAAAACAACAACAACACCAACAACAACAGCAACAACAACAACAACAAAGAATAATGACAACATCAACAACAACAAAGAATAAGAACATCAACAACAACAAGAACAACAAAGAACAACAACAACAACAACAACAACAACAACAACAACAACAACAATAATAATAATTTTATGGAAAACATCTTCATTTTTTCGGAAAACGTTTTCCTTTTCCGAATTTTTTTTTCCAGGAAATCATTTTCCGAAAGTTATTTTTTCCGAAACAAACGGAGCCTTAGTGGAGAATGCTATTGTAGTCTTTAACCTCAAAATCATAAGGGCTTATAAGTCTTTTTACCACGAAAAAGCTATCAAGTCTTCTTCAATAGCTCACCCCCATTGCCACCGCTAGCCACTACCTATAACAACCCAAGCCTGAAGACCCGACCGCTACATAAGTATCACATACTGGCCCACTAAGAATCTCCTTTTAGGTCAACTACAATCCATCACAGGCCTCCAAAAATCTAATTGGATTATTTGATGCTCAATGGTAGCTTTGTGAAAATTTAAGTACCACACTAAACTCCCACACCTAGCCGATGTGGGATGGGGTATTAACCCCCACATAAATAATCAACCATAATTAAAATCATATACCAATTTCTAAAATTTTCACTTTATCTGTTATCAATTTAGACAATAGAAATTCATTATTTCGTATTTTCACTTTATCTATTAGTAATAGTATACTATAATTTTATTTTTTTCTTGTTTGATTTTTTTATATGTTCATTTTAATGTGTTACTTTAGAATTATTTATTCATATTTATCATTAACATTTTTTTAACTCAAGATGATATAAATAATAGATTAAAAATTATAATAAAATATTTTTATTTCATTAAATTTCTTGTTTTTATTTTATTATTTTTATTTTTATTTTTAAATTAAATGTACTTAAATAAATGGATACAATAATTTTATATTTTTAATTAATAAATAATGTATTTTTATTTATTGTACATGGCTATAGGCCTATAGTCTGAATATAATTTTTTATATGAGTTTTTTATTAAATGAATGACTTAATCATTTTTTTAAGAGTGTGAAAATAAAATTGAAAGAAAACTAAAGTTAAAATGAAAATGACACCCTAGTGAGTGTGTGTGTGAGAGAGAGAGAGAGAGAGAGGAAGGAAGATACCCTTCTTATGGTGTTTTGGACAATAAGGGTATGTTTGACATTTATAAACATTAGTATTAGTCTTACTAATACTAATACTAATACTAATACTAATACTAATACTAATACTAATACTAATATTAATAACTAATACTAATACTAACACTAACACTAACACTAATACTAATACTAATACTAATACTAATCCTAATAATACTAACACTAACACTAACACTAACACTAATACAAATACAAATACTAATACTAATACTAATAACTAATAACTAATACTAATACTAATACTAATACTAATACTAATACTAATACTAATACTAATACTAACACTAACACTAATACTAATACTAATACTAACACTAACACTAATACTAGTACTAATAATAACACTAATACTAATACTAACACTAATTTAGTAATATTAATATTAACACAAACACTAAATATAAGAGTGTGAAAATAAAATTGAAAGAAAACTAAAAGTTAAAATGAAAATGACACCCTAGTGAGTGAGTGAGTGAGTGAGTGAGTGAGTGAGTGAGTGGGAGAGAGACCCTTCTTATTATGGTGTTTTGGACAATAAGGGTATGTTTGACATTTACAAACATTAGTATTAGTCTTACTAATATTAATACTAATACTAACACTAATACTAACACTAACACTTGTTGGATTTTATGGGTCCATACGCAGTGAAATTAAGCATCTAATAACACAAAATTCAAGAGCCCTAAGATTCGTTCTATATGATTAAATTGAATTCCTATGAGATAGAATTAACCAAGCTTAATTGCTTTCCGTTCTTGAGCTATCAAACAATTATTAATGTGATTTTGAATCACAAACTTCGATATTCAAGACTTGAATCTTCAGATTGCTTGAACAATTGAACTCTAGGCCTTGATCGTCGTACGAGCGAAGACCCTCTAGTAGTATCCACACTTTAGAATGAACCAAGAACAGTTCTTGAGAATTGCTAGATTATTAAACCTATGGAAGAAATATTGAGAAACCTTTATTGCGATTTTTCCTTAGAAAATTCGGCTGTGAATTAGGGTTTACAGACTCATATTTATACTAAATTAGTATTAGAGTTTGTGACCTAATCATATTAGGAAACATGCTGCAAACCGTCTTTGTGGCAAGAAATGTCGCGCGGCGACATGTGCCATTTGGCAAGTTTTGTCGCGCTACCAAGTATGCCATATGAAGGAACTCTCAATCATTTCTTCCTTTGGTTTACCTAATTCATTCCAATTGTGTGTGACCCAATAGGATTATATTATGTTGGCAATGAGTCTGATCAAATCGACCCTCATAAAACAAAAGCGGACTCTAGCAAGCCATTATGTCTACCCAATTAATATAACGTAAGAGTTCACGTTTCCAATGGTATACTTCCATTTCTCCCTTTGTCTCACGATGCTATATTGAACACAAGTCATGGTCCACGTCAACTTGTATTTGTTCAATGCTTTCTCGATCTTGAGTATAATGATAATCCAATCGCATTGGGGTATGACCATACACTTTCATCATTATCACTCATCGAGGGGCCCGAGCAAAACATCTCTCTTTCGAGAGACAAATTTCATCTTGACTTATCATCCTTCCCATCATGAATTCGATCATGCCAAATATAGCCTTTATAAATATCGTGTTAAGATATCGTTTGACTAAAATCAAACATGACTTTCATCATATGTAAGGTCATAATAATCTCAGGTCTAGGGACTAAAAGAAGTGATCATATGAGATTTAATTATGACATTTGACCATGACATAAATCTCATATGGGTCAAGTCCAGTCACTTATTCACTAACAAGTACCCATAAATTTAATGTGCAACTCTATGCATATAATCATCATATGATTATCCATCAACATTTATACTAATTATTCACTTAATAATTAGGGATGGAGATTATTACAATAAATATGCAAAATATATAATAATCAAATAATAAACTTAAATAATAAAGATGATACATAATGGTTTTAAGTTAAACATAACTAAAGCCTAGGGCATTACACCAACAGTCTCCTACTTGCACTAGGCTCCATTTATGTATCGAATACTCATGGACCTAACATGACCATCATGCTTCTACCTGTGCGAGGGTCTTTGTAAGTGAATCCCTAATGTCATCATCGGTTGATACTTTGCATATCTTAACGTCTTCTTATTCTTTATGAATTCTCGAAAAATGTCTAAGTATGTGTTTGGATCACCGTTGTGGCCTTGGTTCCATTGTTTGCACAAATGGCACCACATTTATCACAACAAAGTTCCATCGATTAGTGATACTTGGAACATTTCCAAAACACTAAATGAACTTTTGATCCAAACTGCCTCTTTTAGCTACATCATATGTTGCTAAAACTCAGCCTTAGTAGTAGAGTCGGCTACAATTTTCTGCTTGGAATTCTTTCAATCAAAACTGCACCTCTAATAAGCATAAACACAAATCCTAATTGCGATTTTAAATTAACTTTGTCAGTTTGAAAGTTAGCATCTATGTAACCCTTACAATAAGATTATCTTCCAACCTTTCAAATATCAAGAACGTATCTTTAGTTCTTCTTAATTACTTAAGGATCATCTTGACTGCTATCCATTGGTTCTCAACAGGATCAGATTGGTATCGACTCGTCATGCTTAGAGCATACGAGACGTCGGGTCTAGTACAAATCATGGCATACATGACAGATCCAAATGCCGAAGTATACAGAACTTCATTCATTCCCTTTTGCTCATCAGTTGTCATAAGACAATGAGTATTGCTAAGAGAAACACCATGACCTATTGACAAGTTGCTTTTCTTAGACTCTTCTAAGAACCTTGTCAATGTGAGTATTTTGACTCAAACCAATTTATCCTTTTAGATCTATCTCTATAGATCTTGATGCCAAGGATGTAAGTGGCTTCACCCATATCTTTCATTGAAAAACCTTTCCTTGACCAAGACTTGACAGTCTTAAGTGTTGGAACTTCGTTTTTCCAATGAGTAAGATAACATTGTGATGAGACAATGGAAATAATACTATGCTCCCACTGAATTTCATGCATACACAAGGTTCATCTTCGTACTTGATGAAGTTAAACTCTTTGACCAATTCATCAAAATGAAGATTCCAATTCCTTGAAGCTTGCTTCAACCCATCTCATGGATCTTTGCAACATGCATACTTTATTAGAATTTCTCGGATCGACAAAGCTTCGGGTTGTGTACTATACACATCCTTAATAATCTTTCCATTTAAAGAAAGTCGTTTGACATTCATTTGTCATATCACATGGTCACAATATGTGATAATGGCAATTGAAACTCTAATAGACTTTGGCATTGTAACTGGCGAAAAGGTTTCAACATAGTCAATACTATGAATTTTCCCAAATCCTTTTTGTTACAATCCTCAGTCATGAAAGTATACACCTTCCCATCCATGTCGGTCTTGAAGACCTACTTGCACCCTTTAGTTTTTACACCTTCAGGTAGCTCAATCAAGTTCCAAACTTGATCATCAAACATGGATTGTCATTCGGATTCCATGGTTCTTAACCATTTATCCAAATTAGGAGTGGACATCGCCTCAAGATCGGAAGTAGGATCGTCATTCTCAATGACTTCCACCTTATTACTTTCTGATATGAGAAATCAATATTTCTCGGGTTTGGATCGTAACATATCCAATCTACGATGGACTTGTGCATCTTGAACCGGTTTCACAACTCCTTGTGAACTTGGTTCCGTCTCTACTCTTGGTTCCATATTATATTTTTGGTTCTTGAACTTCTTCAAGATTAATTTTACTCCCACTAGATTCTTTATTGAGAAACTATTTCTCAAGAAACGAATTGTACAGAGCAACAAACATTTTGTTCTCTTTGCGATTGTAAGATTAATTTCCGAAAATAACCTTGTCAGATTTGGTGCTAACTTATCAGAGACAAGTCTCTTCTTATAAGCTTTGCAACCCCAAATCTTCATGAAAGACAAACTGAGTTTTCTTCCATGTCACATCTCATGTAGGGACTAAGGAACTGATTTAGTAGGGACACAATTCAGTGTAACCGCATTATTTCTAATGCATATCCTCAAAAGGTAATAGGAAAATCAACTTGACACATCATCGAATGAACCATGTCCTACAAGGTTCAATTCCTCCTCTCAGACACACCATACAATGTGGTGTTTCGGGTGGAGTCAACTCTGAAACGATTTCATAGTTTTGAGATGATTGTAAAACCCTTGGCTCAAATATTCACCATCTCGATCTAATCGAAGTACTTAATAGTTTTGCCAAGTTGTTTTGTACTTCATCTTGAAATGTTCGAAACATCTCAAACGATTCACCTTTGGACTTCATCAGATGGACATAGTCATATCTAGATAAGTCATCGGTGAATGTGATGAAACACCAAAATCCTCCCCTAGATATGTTGCTTAATAGTCCACATACATCTCATGTATAATGACCAATAAGTCACTAGCCCTCCCACTACTCTTAGTGTAGGGTGGTTTGGTCAATAATTCCAATAAACAAGATCCACATTCCTCAAATGATTCAGAGTCATATAAGTCTAAAAGTCCATGTTAATGTAGTTTAGATCTATGTTATTTATTTATCTGACCAAGCCGGCAATGCCATATGAACGCGTTGTTCATATTATTCGGTTTAGATTTCCTATTTATATTATAGACATTTTCAATATTATTTTGATTCTCATCATCAAGGATATGAAGACCATTCAATGACATATGCAATACAATAAGGCATATCATTAAATAAATATAAAACTTCATATTCTCAATAAGAAAATTATATCCTTCATCATCCATATAAGAAACGAAAATAATATCCTACCCAAATCCGGAACTTAGTAACATTTGTTCGAAACAAGTACTAATTCACTAGGTAAATTGACTTCATAAGTCCCTATGGTTAATGCAGCAACTCTTGCTACATTTCCACGTATAGGTTTAAATTACCTCCTTTGAGTAGCTTTCTATTCTTTGTTCCTTGCACATTTAAGCAAATGTGAGATCCAATCCGGTATCATATACCCAAGAACAAGAATTCGAAAGGAAAATATCTATCATATAGATACTTGAAGTAGTAGCAATCATATTTCCCTTCTTCACCTTTTAGGCCTTCCTAATAAGCCTTGCAACTTTGCTTCCAATGCTAATCTCATTACAATGGTAGCTAAATGCATCCTTTTGAGACACTTTGGGTTTAGCCTCTTCGGCTTTGGCAACTTTTGCCCTAGGTTCAGCAACCTTTGCTTTACCTTCTTTACCTTCCTTTATGAACCTCTTTCTTGTGTTAACTATTAATACATTTGCGGATTGCTCTTTTTTCATCTCATAAATTAAGAGCCTTCACCGCAACATACATCTTTTGTCTAGCTTGCACTTGGAACATTTTCTTTGTGCGTTGTGCTAAAACAAAGGTGACTTCCATATGTTCAAGGTTCTTCATAAGAGCCTTTTAAACATGGTGGCAATTATAAGGCAAGCAATATTATTAGAATCATCAACATGTTTCTAATGTTGCTCCTTATCTGCCATTTGCAACATTTGTAGTAGGTTCAGCAGGAATGGATTCATCAAGAACGTACAATTTTGCTTAAGAACACTTCTTGAGCATCTGATCAAATCAGAATAACTTGTACCGTTCCTTCCTAACTTTGTCCTTCATAAGGACGAATCGCAATTTATTGTGTAATGCTACTTCTACAACAAAATATACAAACTATATGAATGCATATTAATATCAACACATTTATCATCTAAAAGCAAATCATGTATTTCACAAATACTCCCACTAAATTATACACCTTCCAATGCAAATAAGCATAATATAATTTAATGGGCTAAGATCCAACTTTAATTTAATCTCAAGTACGCTATGGCGCACCGCTCAAGATTAAAATTAATTAGGTAGAAAACATCAATCATATCGTATATGACTCTTAGATCTTTTATGAGATTTATTTAAGACATCATATGTCTAAGCATATTTTAATCTCATCTTATGCCTTGGGTCCAAAACCATTTTGATAACCCAATTAAGTTCATCCACTTTAAACGTATAGGAACCACCATTTTCTTATCTTGCTCGCAAACGAAATAGAATCAAAGTACCTTGCTATGGCAAGCCCACCCAAAACTATCCGAGTGGTCTCAAGTGTTTTAATCATGGATTGGCATAAATAACTTTAAAAGTTAAATGAAGGTTCTTTAAAGCAGATTATAAGCATATCAACAAAGATATTCATAATTGCGCACCAGGTAAGTTCCTAGGAATATAGGTGAGCCTCAAGGACTACTTAAGTACCAAATCTCTCCTCCGACAGAACTCTCCTAGACATGCACAATTAGAATACCAGCTCTGATTTGCAACATAATCAATACTTTGTGTACTGACTTGTTTCTCACAAACAATCAGATTCCTTTAAATTTTGCGTAAACTGACTTATTTCTCATAAACAATCAGAAAACCAAAATTCTGATGTTTCAAATAAACATACAGGAAATAACAATTCAATGTTTCAACTAAACATCTAACAAAGCCCTTAACACTTAAGAACATACAATTCATGCATCGTAACAATTAATAAAATCACATTTAAATTAATTAAGCATGCATAAACAATGAATTAATCTAGTATAGCCATATAAATTTATTTTTCAGAAATTTATAGCATCCAGATTAAGACATAAACATATCAGATTATAAACATAATCACAGATTAGCAGAAAAGTTAACAAACTAATTCTTCCCAGATTGGCAAAGACTGTCGCGCGGCGACATCAGCCAGTTGGCTAGATCTGTCGCGTGACATACCAAGCCCAACTGCCAGATTTTCTCTTCGTGGCCAACTTTGTCGCACGACAAGAGAAGCCAGTCTGGCAGTTATTTCGAATTTCAATCAATTCCAATCATAAAGCAATTAAATCATATAAACAGCTTTTAACAGATTTAATTCAATATGAACAGAACACGATTTAGGCATATTATTTCAAAAACAATCAAACTATCACATACAAAACATGCAAAAACCATATAAACAATTTATATCAATTTTTCTAGCATGTTAATTCAAACTTAACCGTACGAACGGGGCTCTGATACCACTGTTGGGTTTTATGGGTCCATGTGCAGCGGAATTAAGCATCTAATAACACAAAACCCAAGAGCCCTAAGATCCGTTCTATATGATTAAATTGAATTCCTATGAGATAGAATTAACCAATCTTAATTGCTTTCCGTTCTTGAGCTATCAAACAATTATTAATGTGATTTTGAATCACAAACTTCGATCTTCAAGACTTGAATCTTCAGATTGCTTGAACAATTGAACTCTAGGCCTTGATCGTCATACGAGCGAAGACCCTCTAGTAGTATCCACACTTTAGAATGAATCAAGAACAGTTCTTGAGAATTGCTAGATTATTAAACCTATGGATGAAATATTGAGAAACCTTTATTGTGATTTTTCCTTAGAAAATTCGACTGTGAATTAGGGTTTACAGACTCATATTTATACTACATTAGTATTAGAGTTTGTGACCTAATCATATTAGGAAACAAGTTGCAAACCGTCTTTGTGGCAAGAAATGTCGTGCGGCGACATGTGCCATTTGGCAAGTTTTGTCGCACGGCCAAGTATGCCATATGCAGGAACTCTCAACGATTTCTTCCTTTGGTTTAACTAATTCATTCCAATTTTGTATGACCCAATAGGATTATATTATGTTGGCAATGAGTCCGATCAAATCGACCCTCATAAAACATAAGCGGACTCTAGCAAGCCATTATGTCTACCCAATTAATATAACGTAAGAGTTCGTGTTTCCAATGGTACACTTCCATTTCTCCCTTTGTCTCACGATGCTATATTGAACACAAGTCATGGTCCACGTCAACTTGTATTTGTTCAATGCTTTCTCGATCTTAAGTATAATGATAATCCAATCGCATTGGGGTATGGCCATACACTTTCATCATTATCACTCATCGAGGGGCCCAAGCAAAACATCTCTCTTTCAAGGGACAAATTCCATCTTGACTTATCATCCTTCCCATCATGAATCCGATCATGCTAAAGATAGCCTTTATAAATATCGTGTTAAGATATCATTTGACTAAAATCAAACATGACTTTCATCATATGTAAGGTCATGATAATCTCAGGTCTAGGGACTAACAGGACTGATGAGGTCGAATGTGTCGCGTGACATAACCTTGCCGTCTGCAGAGACTTTACAATTTTGAAATCAGAACCAATAGAGAACCAAACAGATCAAAATATCACACCAAAACAATTCAGAGAACAACGAATCCACAACCATTCACTCAAGGGGGAGTGGATATGGGGAGATCCACACTCCCTTGATGAACAAGCTACAATATGGTTTGAATTACATCATAAGCATCAAATTAACCAAGCAAAGCAACTTTAAACAGAGAGATGGCAGTTGCCACCTGATAATTAGAGCGGATGGAGCTCAATTATCAGGTGGATGAATAGGAATGGTGCAAGGAGCAAGTAAATGAGAGAGAGGGATGGAGGGAATCGTTACCCTTGTAGATCCACCACCAATACACCAAGTTAGATGTATTGGCCTTCGAATCAGCTGCGGGAGATGGAGTTGAGCACAGATGGAGTGCTGGTCTTTGAATCTTCAATGGTGTGTGGTGTGTGAAGGTAAATGGGTGAAATGTGTATGAGAGATGGTTGAATTGAGGTGAATTGGTTGGGGTTTTGTGTAGAAGGAGGAGAGAGAGAGTTTCTGATGCGAATTGGGCAGAGTGACTTTAGGGTGTGGAAAAGGGGGGTTTTCTGAGAGGGGTAGAGTCTTATTTATAGGCTGCAGTTGATGGTCACAAGGTGTCGCACGACCTTCTGTAACCATTTTCCAAGCCTCGATTTGTCGCGTGACACAAGGTGTCACCAACCGCTTTTGGCGCCAAAACCAGGTTCTGGAACATTCTGGGATAATACCCAAAAGGTCCAAAACAGGTTTATTCCCTGTAGGTCCTTTAGCATGAGCCAAGTACTGAAAAGTACCTCCTTCGCAAGAAACTTATGGGATGTTTCCGGAAGTCTCGGAATAGATCGAGAATTTACCAAAATGCCCCTTAATGCAATTTTATCGCATTAAAATGCATCTAAAAAGAGTAGCGAATTGGATTGGCGTACTTACAGAGCCCCTCGGCAACGTCACTTATGGAAGAAGTAAGGTTGTCGATAAAATAAGACCCAATCCCAATGAGCGGTTGGAGATATGACGGAGGGCTGGACAATGATCTGGTGAGATCGGATGGCTGGACCTTTGGAGAAATGATTCCTACGTATCCCTGGAGGGAATCGAGCCGGTCATAGTTCAGAGGGTGAAAACATGTGACCAAGAGAATGGATGGCTGCCTCGGGGAAGGACGTATAGCCAAAGGAAAGGATGGCTGCCTTGGGGTGAGGACGTGTAGCCGATGGAAAGGATGGCTGCCTCGGGGCGAGGACGTGTAGCCGAAGGAACGGATGGCTGCCTCGAGGTGAGGACGTGTAGCCGATGGAAAGGATGGCTGCCTCAGGGCGAGGACGTATAGCCAATGGAATTTGGATGGCTGCCTCGGAGCGAGGACGTGTAGCCGATGGAAAGGATGGCTGCCTCGGGGCAAGGACGTGTAGCCCATAGAATGAATGGCTGCCTTGGGGCGAGGACGTGTAGCCAATGGAAATGGATGGCTGCCTCGGAGCGAGGACGTGTAGCCGATGGAATGGATGGCTGCCTCAGGGAGAGGACGTGTAGCCGATGGAAAGGATGGCTGCCTCGGGGCGAGGACGTGTAGCCGATGGAAGGGATGGCTGCCTCGGGGCGAGGACATGTAGCCCATAGAATGGATGGCTGCCTCGAGATGAGGACGTGTAGCTGATGGAATGGATGGCTGCCTCGGGGCGAGGACATGTAGCCGATGGAACGGATGGCTACTTCGGGGCGAGGACGTGTAGCCGATGGAAAGGATGGCTGCCTCGGGGCGAGGACGTGTAGCCGATGGAAAGGATGGCTGCCTCGGGGCGAGGACGTGTAGCCGATGGAAAGGATGGCTGCCTCGGGGAGAGGACGTGTAGCCAAGGGAAAGGATGGCTGCCTCGGGGCAAGGATGTGTAGCCAATGGAACAGATGGCTGCCTCAGGGCAAGGACATGTAGCCAATGGAAAGGATGGCTACCTCGAGGCGAGGACGTGTAGCCGATGGAAAGGATGGCTGCCTCGGGGTGAGGGCATGTAGCCGATGGAACGGATGGCTGCCTCGGGGCGAGGACGCGTAGCCAAAGGAATTTGACTGTTAGGGGAGTCACCCGAAGATTTGACTAATGTTTTTTAGGAAAGTAATTGACTGAGATATGCTTTCATACCTGTGTTGTGCTTATTTGTAGCTGCCGGAGGGACTGATGCTGCTGCTGGTCGTGATTGTGGCTGTCGGAGGGTCTCATGCCATTTTTGTTGATGAATTGCTGGTTTGCCGGGTGCGCGACGGTCTTTGTTAATGGTTGGTTGACTTTGGGGTCATGAACTTTGTTCAAACGGATTTTTGTTGATGCTTTGGCGGCGGGGCCGATGGTACTGATGAACATTGCTGGGGAGACTGATAGATTTGGGATCCTTGTCTCGATTTTGGCTGTGGGACATTCCTCAAGATTTGATGATGCTCAGTTGATTATTGCACCTGTGGGGAAACAACACTCCAAGCACTATATCTGACTACGCTACTCTATTAGCGAGGATTAAACTATGTTAGCTTGTTTGTACGAATCCATCCGCTCCAGGAACGGGAAATGATAATCCTCCGTCCAACACGGGAAATGATAATCCTTCCGTCCAACACGGGAAATGATAATCCTTCCGTCCAACACGGGAAATGATAATCCTTTCGTCCGACACGGGAAATGATAATCCTTCCGTCCGACACGGGAAATGGTAATCCTTCCGTCCAACACGGGAAATGACAATCCTTTCGTCCAATACGGGAAATGATAATCCTTCCGTCCAACATGGGCTATGGATTATAACTTGCCGAAGCTGATGGGCATTATTGCTTGAAGATTGAGGCACCTGAAACTCCTTTTGACGAGCAATGCTTGGAGACTGGGGCAGCTGAGGCTCTTTCGAACAATGTTGGTGAATCCGAAGATGATAAGCCTGATGACGATGATAAAGGTGGGGTATGCCACCTGCAGGATTTGAAATCTTCGTCCAAGATTGTGGTTCGAGGAGCAGTCCTCACGATCAAATTATGATCACTTGATTATTGTACCCTGTAGGGGGAAAACACAACACTCAAGGCAATCTGCATTTTATTTGACTTAAATTTTATTATGCATTATTAATCTTTTGTTGCACAAGTCCATCTCAGCTGGGGATGGAAACGGAGTGAGGATTTTGCACGGCTTGACGATCAGATATGTATGTAGCAGTTGTGCTATGATGGATTGTGTATGGAACGAATGTGTTTATATGATGGTGTATGGGTTGGACCCTCTCCCATGAGGTGGGGACATGTATGAATGATGATGATATGGTGCATCCTAGGCAAGTCGGGGACGCTCCCGGGAGTACTGGTTGCAGCAGATTGGTTCGTTGCTGATGAGAACAAAGTGTATCGTGCGCCTGAGACAGCAAGCAGCAGAGAAAGTGCAAAGAATGATCCCGGCTTGGTGAAGCCCCAGTTGATAATGCAAGGCAAACCCGAAGGGAATCTGGTCCTGAGAGAACAGCATAGCAAAGCCCCAACTTGAAGATATTCAATGCAGCCTTATTGCAGACAGAGTCATCTTGTGGCCGAGGAGCCAACCCATCATTTCAAACCCAGTAAATCAGTCACTGGACAAGACTCGGAAATGTTTACGTGCAGGGGCACATTTTTCGAGGGTGGGAATAGATCCCGATTCTGTGACACACTCGCTTTTGGGTTTGACTCTTTTGGGAGAGTATAAGCATCACAAGGTGTGGAAAATTGTATGGAAGCCCCTGCTTGACAGAAAACAGTGTTTGGATCTATCTTCCTATGATGTAGAAAGAGAAGACTTGTCGAGACACTTGAAAACTTGTCTTATTCGTGATGATCACAAAGCTGCTTAAAACCCTTTATTGATGTTCGGGTTATTCATTCACTGATCCAGATATGAACAAATATTTTGATTAATCCCGAGGAGAAAACCAACTGATATCAAGAATCAAACTCGGAAGGATGGAAAGTGTATAGGAACGGCCCTTGCTGAGACCAGATTTTCTGAGATTTGTTTGTGATTTCTACCGGACCAGTTATGGTTGCCTACGTTCCCCTCCTTGGGAGGAGCTCAGGTCGCCGCTATTGGAAGAGTCTTTATGGATTGACAATTTGAAGAAAATGTCTCTTTAGAGTGTCAATGAAAGACACGGATGCGAAGTCCCAGTGGGATATTCACGGCAAGTGTTTGCGGAGGTGAAATGAGATATGCTCACATGTGCCAAATGAATGGATTGAATTTGCACAATCTTTGATTGATGATCTTTTGAGCCGAGGTGGATTAGGCTCCGCTTTAAGCAATAATGTGTTTTAGATCTCGACGATATTGGAATGAAACTGCTATCCGGTAGGAACTGTAGCTGGGTTTCAGGGCTTCGATCAGCAATCGGGTGATTTAGGATATCATGACCTCTTAAGGTGAGAGGTCGGCTGGGCTTTTTGCTGACTGAACCTCTAAAAATGAGAGGTTGGCTTTTGGGGATGTATTTGGGATTTCTATGGCGAGGGAATGCATGATTGCATCTTAATTGCCTCTAAGAATGAGAGGTCAATCTTGGCTTTGGCCAAAGGCAAGGGTAACGGTAATGGGAATATCCTCTAAAATCGAGAGGACGCCTTGGGATTGGCTAGAGGTAATGGTGAGGGGACATCCGTGTTGTCTCTTTGTTTCGCTCTAAGACTCCCTTTGAATAATGACTGAATTCTTTGACTTTTGCTTTTGAGAGAAATGCTAGGGACTAAGCTCTCTTTTTTTCTTTTCTTTCTTTTTTTTATATTTTGTTTTCTTTCCTCTCTCTTTTTTCAATTTTGTTTTTGAGAGAGAACCTCAGCTAGTCCCTATAAGTACCCAAATCCGGATCGTCAAAATCCGTTAGAAGTTAACCGAAATCCGTTAACTGGCCCGCCCCAGGTTAACCGGAACCAGTTAAGCTCCCCGTTCCCCAGCCAACGGGACGTCCCGGGACTGTCCCGAGCATCCCGACGTCAAAGCGTTCTCAACACACGTCGTCGCACGTAAAAGTATGACTTTCCCTGAAAAATGCACTTTTTGGCACTTTTCGGGGGCGTTTCAGACATTTTTTGGACTGTTATTTTAAAAACGGACAAAATCGGGAAATAATTGTACAAACTCCCATGGCCTGTGAGTCACAGGGACACGTGGCTCACATGCCACAGCTCCTCCATCACCTCTCAATCAAATTCAGAGTGAAAAGACAAAAATACCCCTGGTATATAGTCTCAGTCCGGCCGGACTCATTTGCAGACTTTCAGAAATTGCCAGCAAGTCCCTCCAATTTCCAAATTTCACAAAACCCCCCTGATTTCACCCTCAGTCCGTCCGGACTCATGCTGAATTTTCACCTATAAATACAGAGGCTGTCAAAGCCATTTAGAACAACAAAAAATCACTCCATTTTCACCCCAAGCCACGGCCTAAACTGGTTCCACTCCCCCCGAGCCCCGTTTTACCTCGTTTTGCGTGAAAACTTCGTATTTCGATCAAATATAACCCCTGCCACCTCGAAACCCATTCCAAACACACTTTCGTATCCCGTATACGCCCACCGAGCCAAAGGAGCCGACCCTAGCCATAGGTAGCTCCCTATCTCTAAAACTCTCGTTCCGTCTCGGTTTACGTGCCAGTCGCTACAACCGTTTCGGACGACGTTGTTGAAATGTAGACGCCTCCGTCTAACGGGGTTCGATACATTTTAGCCCCTGGATTCTCTTCTCTTCCCGTAAGAGAAGTAATCTCGGGTTAAAACGGCGTTCCGACCCCGTTCCGTTTACTTTTATGTCATTTACAATTCCGGATCGTTTGATCCGTCGATTGTCATTTAAATTTATGTCATTTACAATTTCGGATCGTTTGATCCATCGATCGTCATTTACTTTCACGCAAATTTACAACTCCGAGTCGTTTGGCTCATCGATCGTACTTTACAATTCCGAGCTGTTTGGCTCGTCGATCGTACTTTACAAATTCCGGATCGTTTGATCCGTCGATACCGCACTTTAAATACTGTCATTTACAATGTCCGACCTGTTTGGATCGTGATAGTATTTACTTTTCAAAGTCTGAGTCGCAACCCGATTCGTGGATCGCATATCATTTAATACGTTTTTTCCCGTAAAAATCGTTAACAATGTAATGCCCGGTTCAAAACCGGAGTTCGACCTTCGAACTCTCTTTCAAAATGCGTGAAATGACGTTTGGCATCCAAATGCTCATCTTCAAACTTAAAAGCCGACTTTTGACATTCAAAATCATTTTATACGTTTTTCCCGTAAAATCGTTAACAATGACATGCCCGGTTCAAAACCGGAGTTCGACCTTCGAACTCTCTTTCAAAACGCGCGAAATGACGTTTGGCATCCAAACGCTCATCTTCAAACTTAAAAGCCGCCTTTCGACATTCAAAATCATTTAATGCCTTTTTCCCATAAAAATGCTAACAATGTAATGCCCGGTTCAAAACCGGAGTTCGACCTTCGAACTCTCTTTCAAAACGCGCGAAATGACGTTTGGCATCCAAACGCTCATCTTCAAACTTAAAAGCCGCCTTTTGACATTCAAAATCATTTAATACGTTTTTCCCGTAAAATCGTTAACAATGTAATGCCCGGTTCAAAACCGGAGTTCGACCTTCGAACTCTCTTTCAAAACGCGCGAAATGACGTTTGGCATCCAAACGCTCATCTTCAAACTCAAAATCCTACGTTTGACATTCAAACGCTCTTTTCTTAAAAGTCAACATTTGACACTTAAGTTAAGCGGTTAAAATCAGCCCTCGTGCCACTTTTCCTAAAACTTCCAAAACCAACGTTTGTCATTCAAACGCTCGCCTTTTCAAACAGAACCATAATCAACGTTTGACATTCAAACTAAGATTAAGCTTGTCATTCAAGCCCCCATTTCAAAATGCAAACACACACATACACACGCACATGTTTTCGAGAAAGGTAGAAAGACTCGTCATACGAGGCGTTTCGGGTGATCTCAATATACTCTTCACGAAACGTAACGTGACCTCCGAACCTAACAATCTCTGGTACTAAAAAGCTTTTTACTCGTTTTTGCTGCCAATAAAAATGACCCCCCGTTTTCAAAGCCTTTTCCTAAATTTTTGCTACCAATAAAAACGACACCTTTTTCAATCAGCCGTTTCTCAACGTTTGAGCTCAAAATACAAAAACCGCGTGGCGACTCCTCTCCTTCCCGAAAAGCGAGGTTGTAAGTGCTCCAATTTGAGTTTGTTAGTATTTTCGTTAGAAAATTAACGAAAGTTTTAACATTCCTAACATTTCTAACAATTCCTAACATTTCTAACCAAGTAAGGGTAGATTAGGGATTGCCAAAAAAAGATAAACCAAAGAAAGAATCTTAAAAAGCAAAAGAAATAGAAAAAACCCGAATTAGCAAGCTGAAAATCATAATCAGTTTGAATTTTTTTGAAAATATTCTTTGTGTCCAAAGCCTGCAGCAGCTGCAATTAATGAACAGTGCACGCTGCAGGAACCATCCGCGCGGATGGTTATGTAATTTCCAGAGGGCTATAAATTGAGGCCTTCAGTCTCAGAAATAAGAGAAAAAAACACAATTTGCAACTGCACCTTGGAGAAAATAGAGAGAAAACAGTGAGAATTCTCTAGAATTGTCACCTTTTTCTCAACTATTCACCCAAAATCACACTCACTCAAACACTCTCATATTCAAGCCTCAAACACTCTTACATTCAAGCCAAAAACTCAAAACACAAAGAAGATTGGTAAACCCTCCTTCTCCTTACCCTAAACTCCTTCATTCATGCATACATTTTCAAATTCCAAAATGTAGTTTGTTCATCTTCTTGTCTTAGATCCAAGAAGATCACCATGGAAGTTCATCTCCATGGATGATCTTCTACAAGGATCAACATTATTTTCAAAGTATTCTTACTTACTTGCAAAGAAAACACATTTTCAAAACCCTAAAAAATCATTTTCATACATCAAATCTCTTTTTCAAAGGATAAAATTCCCCTTCCGAAGCAAATGAAGTGCTTAGTCCTAATGTACCCCAAGGATGGTTTGATATAGTTGATTCACCACTAAAATGTCAAGTGATCACTAATCAAAACCTAGGGAAATGGGGACAAGCATGGATGCCAAATCCCCTTTAAAATCATGTTTTTCTTCAAGAGGAAGTTGCTGTCCAGTAGCAATTTTCTAAGACCCCAGTCCATGGTCTAATTTTTTGGACAAAGATAAACTTGGAATTTGGTGTTGACTACAAAACACTTTTTGTAGCCAACATCTATATATTTCCATAAATATTTTTACTTTATTTTTTGCGTGAGTAAAACTCCATTTTTCAAATTTTATTTTGAAGGACAGATCACCAGTCTCTGGAAGTTCAGATCTCATACCTGAGATTTCCAGAAGGTTTTGGGTCTTCAAATATTCTCCAAAATAGAAAATTCTTTCAAATAAATCTTATTTGAGGTGTCTGGAACAACTTTCATTCTCTGAGTTTTCTCAGATTATGAAGTTTTGAAGCCCTTAAATCCATTTCAAAATCAAGTGTCCACTGCCTTTTTTCATTCTGGCAGAAATGGTTTCCAACTTCCAAAAATCTTTTGAGTACCAAAATTCAACCCAAAAATCACACCAAAAATCATGGGATCTGTCCAAAGTCTAATAAAGAATTCCCAATTTTTACTTTCCTCAGTTTCAACTTATTTTGGCCAAAGTAACACACACACACACACACACACACACACAAAAACAAATGGTTTTTAGCTTGGAAGACTCGTTTTACGAGGCATTCCGGGTGCACACTAACGTCCTTCCCGGCGTGTAACGTGACCTCCGAACTCAAATCTCTAATCTCGGGCATTTTTCAAAGTTTTGGCCCTTAAAACAAAAATGGCGTGGCGACTCCGGTCTTTTCGATTGGTTTTTCAAAGAAACGAAAAATTTCAAAGTTCCTTTCGAAAAAATTAGGCACACATCATCACAGTGGCGACTCCGCTGGGGAAGATGGGCTTTTTCTAAAAAAAATGATATTTGGTATATTGGTGGAAACCATTAAACTTCCCGTTATCGCCTCCTAACACGAGTCGGGGATAAATTGTGGTTTAACAATCCCACGTACCGGTATCATTGTTTTCAAAAAAAAAAAAGGAAAAGCTTTTGAGGGTCAAGCTTCCGTCCCGGCATTAAAAATCATTTGTTGTGTGTGTTGATTTTTGCACATTTTCGTGTTGTTTTGGCCGCCTCGGAAAAAGTCAAAATTTTGACTGCCGGAATCACGTCCCTAACTGTTGGAATTTTTATGTTTATGTGCTTATGTGTGCATTTACTTTCAAAAAAAAAATTCAAAAAAAAAAGGAGTTTCAAAAAAAAAAGAAAATTTTCAAAAAAAAAATCATGCATCATTCTTTTTAAGACACATGAAAAAATTTCTATTTTACTCAGAAAAAGAAGATAGACTGCTTGCACACTACGCGCACGTGACCTTACACTGCACACTACGTCCCTAACCCGGGGAAATCCTTGTCGCGGCCCGTTTGGTCTTATTACGCCTCTCGGTGCAAGCACAGGACTACCCAAACATCCCATGGAGCCTCGTATCGACCATGCACTTGTCCGTGACACACTTTGTCCGAGACCCGGTTGGTTTTTAGTCTGGTCTGTGTCATGCCCTGTCTGTGTATAGACCTTTCCTTTCAAGCCTTTGTCGGCATACCGACTCAATATCTTTCGGGGACCCTAATCAGTCGAAGTCATGCTGGTTTTCCGCCGCAAACTTTGACCAAGATATTGATCGGCGCCTTGACTTCGGCTCTGACCGGCACAAATTATACACGTACTCCCAAAGATGACACTGAGTCATCAAGGACTAATGATTATTCCATGCCTAATTACGGCCTAATTGACAGCAAGTCAAGATCAATTGTGGACATTCATCAGTCCAAATCATGACGACTTTTCGTCGAGCCCCCGGACATGATCTTGACTTTGACGTCAGCTTTGTCCGTAATTTACATCGAATGCTCGTTAAGACTCGATTACCCGCGGACTTTTAGGATCGTTTTTCTTTGGTCGGTGGGACCCGCTTGCCCTATAGGACCCTCGCCGGCTGTCCACCCTGGGAGGTCGAAATACAGGTGGAATACGAGGGGCTTATAGACGTAGTGACGGGGCCCACTGATCCAGGATCCAGAGTAGTTTGCGAAAAAGAAGAGCAATCTTTTCCAACCGATTAGGTTAATAAAACATGTTTTAAGTAAACGTGAACAAATAACCGCATGTTGCATAAGCCCAAAGCCCAAACACCTACCTGAAATTACCCAATCTTTTCGCGCGCGGGCGGGGGGGCGCGGAAAAGGCGGTTGTCTTTCGCGGAGGGGTTTGGTGTCTGAGACCTCGCTTCATGGGAAGGAACAAAATGAGGAGTCGCCACGCGGTTTTTGTATTTTGAGCCCAAACGTTGAGAAACGGCTATTGTGAAAAGGTGTCGTTTTTATTGGTAGCAAAAACTTAGGAAAAGGCTTTGAAAAAAGGGATCATTTTTATTTGCAGCAAAAACGAGTAAAAAGCTTTTTCTACCAGAGATTGTTAGGTTCGGAGGTCAAGTTACGTTTCGGGTAGAGTATTACGAGATCGCCCGAAACGCCTCGCATGACGAGTCTTTCTACCTTTCTCGAAATCGTGTGTGTCTGTGTGTGTGTCTTTTGAAATGGGGGCTTGAATGACAAGCTTAATCTTGGTTTGGATGACAAACGTTGATTAGGTGACTTTTGAAAAGACGAGCGTTTGAATGACAAACGTCGGTTTTGAGTTGAAATGAGCGTTTTGCGTGGCAAACGTCGATTTTGAGTTTGAAATGAGCGTTTGCGTGGCAAACGTCAATTTTGAGTTTGAAATGAGCGTTTGCGTGGCAAACGTCGATTTTGAGTTTGAAAAGGAGTTCGAAGGTCGAACTCCGGTTTTTTAAACCGGGCGCGTCATTGTTAACGATTTTTACGGGAAAAATGCGTATTAAATGATTTTGAGTGTCAAATGGCGGCTTTGAGTTTGAAGATGAGCGTTCGGAGGCCGAACGTCATTTCGCGCGTTTTGAAAGAGAGTTCGACGGACGAACTCCGGTTTTGAACCGGGCATTACATTGTTAACGATTTTTACGGGAAAAATGCGTATTAAATGACATGCGATCAACGAATCGGGTTGCGACTCGGACTTTGAAAAGTAAATACTATCACGATCCAAACGGATCGGACTTTGTAAATGACAGTATTTAAAGTGCGGTATCAACGGAATCAAACGATCCGGATTCGTAAATGACGATCAACGAGGCCAAACGGCTCGGAATTGTAAATGATGATCAACGAGGCCAAACGGCTCGGAATTGTAAATGACGATCAACGAGGCCAAACGGCTCGGAATTGTAAATGACGATCAACGGATCGATCGATCCGGAATGGTAAATGACATAAAAAGTAAACGGAACGGGGTCGGAATGCCGTTTTAACCCGTGATTACTTCTCTTACGGAAAGAGAAGAGGATCGAGGGGCTAAACGTATCGGACCCGTTAGGACTGAGCGTCTACATTTCGATAACGACGTTCGAAATGGTTATAGCGACTGGCGCGTAAACCGAGACGGAACGGGAGATTTAGAGAGAGGGAGTTATACCTATGGCTAGGGTTGACTCCTTTGGCTCGGGAGGTGTGTACGGGACACGGAAAGTGATTCGAAAGGTTGTTTCGAAGTTGTAAGGGGCGTATTTGACCAAAATACGAAGATTTCATGCGAATCGAGACAGAACGGGAGCTCGGAAGGGGTAAAAACTGCTTAGGCCGTGGGGGGTGGTGATTTTTGGTGTAAAAATTCTGTCTCTTTGCCTTTGACAGCAACTTCTATTTATAGGGTGAAAATTGCAGTAGGAGTCCGGACGGACTTGGCCTGAATCCAGGGGGTTTTGTGGTATTTTGAGAATTTGAAGGACTTGCTGGCAATTTCAGAAAATGTGCACAGTGAGTCCGGCCGGACATGGCTTGCAAACCTGGGGCATTTTGGTCTTTTCCCTTTGAATTTGATTGAAGGGTGACTAGAGGGAGGTGGCATGGCCGCCACGTGCCCCTCTGAGTCACGGCCGTATGTGGATTTTGTCCCCGGTCGGTTTTGTCCGTTTTTAAAATAACGGTCCGGGAAATGTCCGAAACGCCAGGAAAGTGCCGGAAAATGCATTTTTCAGGAAAGCCATACTTTTACGTGAGATGACACGTGCTAAGTACGGTTCGACGTCGGGATGCACGGGCGATCCGGGATGTCTGTTGGCACGGCAACGGGAGTTTAACGAGTTCGGTTAACCTGGAGCGGGCCGGTGAACGGATTTCGGTTAACTTTACGGACGGATTTGGACGATCCGGTTGGGTACTTACGATTAGCCCTCGGCGACGTCTCCTCCGAAGGAGGTGGGGTCGTTGAAAAGATAAGGATCCAAATCGGGATGCCTTACTTTGAAAAGAGACACAGGCGGTCAATTGTTTGGACCATAGCGAAAAGGATTCCTACGTATCCCGAGCGGGAATCAAGCCGATCGTAGTTTGAAAAGAGAGCGAGGCCACGCGCCATGGGGACCTTGACTGGCAGAAACTGATAGGAGGCGTCTAAGCACGGATGAGACCATTCGCGAGGTACCCGTGCACGAATGGAGAGACTGTTGGGAGGCGTACGAACACAGGACTTCGAAACCTTCGAGGGCGTGTGGCGCCTCAAACCGGAGTTGCGATGCCGACGAGGGCGTTCGTGCCTTAGGTCTTTGGGCTTATTGTTGTTGCCGCTTTTATCATTTGGGGATGAGCGATCAGCTTACGGCCGCGGCCGGGAGATGAATGTTCACTTGCTGAAGTGAAAAGGTGTTCGGGCTTACGAGGATGGCCGAAGAGGGATTGTTGCAAGGCGTTCGTGCCTTGGGGTTCGGGCTTATTGCTGTTGTCGGGAAGACGAACAGCGAAGGTCTCGATAGGAGAGTGAAGGTCGGACCGCGAAGGTCGGGATTGACTGTTTGGAATCGGACCGTGAAAGGTCGAGATGGGGGATTGAAATCGGACCGTGAAAGGTCGCGGTTAAGACTTTGAAATCGGACCGTGAAAGGTCGCGATTGAGAATTGGAATCGGACCGTGAAAGGTCGCGATTGAGGATTGAAATCGGACCGTGAAAGGTCGCGATTGAGAATTGAAATCGGACCGTGAAAGGTCGCGATTGAGAATTGAAATCGGGCCGTGAAAGGTCGCGATTAAAACTTGAAATCGGACCGTGAAAGGTCGCGATTGAGTATTGGAATCGGACCGTGAAAGGTCGCGATTGAGAATTGGAATCGGACCGTGAAAGGTCACGATTGAGACTTGGAATCGGACCGTGAAAGGTCGCGATTGAGACTTGGAATCGGACCGTGAAAGGTCGCGATTGAGGATTGAAATCGGACCGTGAAAGGTCGCGATTGAGACTTGGAATCGGACCGTGAAAGGTCGCGATTGAGGATTGAAATTGGACCGTGAAAGGTCGCGATTGAGACTTGGAATCGGACCGTGAAAGGTCGCGATTGAGACTTGGAATCGGACCGTGAAAGGTCGCGATTGAGACTTGGAATCGGACCGTGAAAGGTCGTGATTGAGGATTGAAATCGGACCGTGAAAGGTCGCAATTGAGACTTGGAATCGGACCGTGAAAGGTCGCGATTGAGGATTGAAATCGGACCGTGAAAGGTCGCGATTGAGACTTGGAATCGGACCGTGAAAGGTCGCGATTGAGACTTGGAGTCGGACCGTGAAAGGTCGCGGAGAGATTAGACTTGGAATCGGACCGTGAAAGGTCGCGATTAAGGATTTAATGGTGAAGACCATTATATAAATTTTTAACGTCAGAGACGGCGCCGTGAAAACTAAATCCGAGAATTTAACGTCTCGGAGACGGGCGTTAGTGAAAACTAACGAGAATTTAACGTCCTCGGAGATGGGCGTTAGTGAAAACTAAATCAGAATTTAACGTCTGGAGACTAAGGCGTTAGTGAAAACTAACCGAGAATTTATCCTCGGGGATGGGGTGTTAGAAATGTCAATGGGGAAATTTTACACTTTTGGGGGCCAAAAGAGGTAAAATTGAAACCGCCAAAGTTGAGGGGCAAAAGGGGCAATTTTCCTGGTGCGGTAAGAGTCCGGTCGGACTTTTACGAATTTAATTCCTTTTATCCGAAATTTTGGGGAAGGAAGAGGCCATTTTCTTCCATTGTTGCCGGCGAGAGAGGAGAGAAAAGAGAGAAAATTCCAACCCAAATTGCAAGGTTTGCTCGAATTTGTGAAGGGAAATTTGCTATGGAGGGTGAAGGAGGACCAATGGCTCGCCACGGAAGGACCGATGACGAAAGAACTCGATTGGTTCGGACCATTCGAACCACTACTCTTCCATTGAATCCGAGGCGGAGTTTTATCCCGGCGAGGGATGACACCGCCAACTCGAGGGAGGGATCGAAAGACAAGTAAGCTTCCTACAAATTCCATTAATTTTAAGAATGTGCATTCTTTAAATGTTAGAAATTTGTTAAGGAATGAACTTACAGGGATTTTGAGTGCCCTGAATTGGGGCTTTTGACTTTGCTATGAATCGTTGTCGAAATTGACTAGGGATGTAGTTCAATTGACATCATGGGTGGATGACATAAAAATTTTGGTTGCAAAATTCCATGTCTAGATGCATTTTCCAAAAATTAAAGTAGCTTTAATTCGGGACGGAGCGAAATTTTCGAAAAAATTTCGAAAGAATTTGAAAGTTCCGGATTCGACGGAGTTTTCGAAATGATTTTGAAAGTTCCGGATTCGACGGGAGTTTTCGAAATGTTTTGAAAGTTCGGATTCGACGGAAGGTTTTCGAAATGTTTTGAAAGTTCCAATTGACGAGTTTTCGACGGAGTTTTGAAAGATGTTTGAAAGTTCCGTGATTCGACGGAGTTTTCGAAAGATTTTCAATATACGTAGGAAATGAATGAGAACCGTATCTCGCATTGCATCCTTTTTTGACATGCGTTGGTGCATTTCTCGTTGACGTTATTCAGTCTTGTTTGTACGCGGGGACAGGGACGGTTAATACTCATAACCGGAGAGAGAGTCGGGAGTGCGCTTTGAGGCGGTGCCGGGCATTGTGAGGCATTTATCCGGACGTGGCTTCGAGAGGAGAGAGGAGTCGCGGCGATGTGGCTGATTGGCCGGACTCGGGTTAGGCTGGGTTTATCCAGTCTGTAGTGCTGCGGCTTGGTGATACGCCGGAGCCGGCAGGTCCCATGTATGTCGCGAGGCCGAGTGCGAGCACGCGGGATACGACCCACACTTTCCATTTCGAGATGGGGGGAAAGCGACGGTGACTCCCACGGATTTTGCTTTGCTATCAGCTGGGTTGCCGACTTATGGCAACACGGCGGGGTGTGGGTTGATGGGTTACACCGGAGCGGTGCTATGCGGGGCTGCTGGGTTTTGATATTACCGATGCCGGGGGCTTAGGCATTCGGTACGATAAAGGCGCGATCGGAGGGAGATCATTTTGAGGAAGGTGTCGCCGCTTATCTCCGTGCAGGTCACTTGAGGATGACCGCGGAGCCGTACGAAGCTTCGAGGGTTCCTTTGATTTGCTTATTCGCGCCGTCGTCGCGACTTTATTCCCAGAGCTTCTGACACGTCTTGTCACTTCCCTTTGCTCGGGTCGTTGTGGTAGACTTGGATGTCGTGAGGGGTTCGCGTGGGGGAGGCTGGACGCGGCGACGAGCTTTACCACTCCTGGACAGTTCTCGCGGGAGAGGAGCACTCATTTAGGCCCTTCACCTTTGTCTTGGATGTAAGTTTACGTGCTTTTTCTCTTCCTTGCCTCTTTTATGTACTCGTATGTATACGCTTTGTAGGCGACATAACTTTCCATTCTCTTGGCTTGGAGTGCAGTGCTACGAGGTGTTGATCCGCGAGCTTGGGACATCAAGGAGCCGTACCGTCCCTGTTCCACCATGCTTGGTTTAGCGAAGAAGGCGAAGAGGGCGGTCTCTTCGAGTTGGCACTCGAGTGTCATACGAGGAGATATCTGCGGCGCTAAACACGGAGTTCTCGAGAGGATCCAGTGACACAGTGGAGTAGGTTTGATCATGTCGCGGTGCGGGTGCCGGCGAGACTACACGGCGGCGGAAGCTCTGGTGGGACTTCAGCGTGACGCCATGTATTTGGGGGAGAGGGTGACTCGTCAGCATAGGCAGGGGTCTCTCCCCTTGGGGCCGGTGGATCCTCCTTTGTACATGCTGCATCCCTGGGAGATGCCGATTGATGAGCTGGAGGGGTACCTACAGGGTGTGTACTTCACCGAAGTACATCATAGCGGGGGCCGCCTATGATGTTTTCTTGAGGATGAGGCGAGGAGCCCGCGGGTACGGCATAGAGAGGGCGAGGTCCCTGGAGGTCCTCGAGATTTTCCGGTCACGCGAGCTAGGCTAGCGTACGAGGCTGGACCGGTTCGCGTAGGCGACTTGTGATCCCGCCCGGCTGAGCCGAGACCACGATACGGGGCGGACCCCAATGCTTCGGTGAGCACCTTTTTGATTTTACGCATTTGATAGTAGCATTACGCACATGTTGCATACGTACTTTACCTTGCTTTACGATGATTTTCTGGTTCGCGAGGTATACGGCCGTACGTGCAATGAAGCCGTAGAGGTGGTGGACGGAGTGGTCCGCCTACGCTAGGAGGCTCGTGGAGTTCATGCGGTGCGGTTCCGGAGGAGCGTGGACGTCCGTGATCGGGAGCCGTCTAGGCCGAGAGATCACTTTGCTCCCACGGCGAGGTGGGGAGGACTTTACACGGGGTTTGGCCGGTTCGCGGGCGGAGCAGTGGATTTGGAGCTCCTTCTTACGCACTCGGGCGCGAGAGGGAGTCCTCGAGTTCGCGTACTCAGGAGGCCCTTTGCCTATTCAGTGGAGGAGTTCGGCGAGTTCTGTTTGCGACGAGATCCGGCGGCGGCGGAGCGGTGCGTCGAGTGTACGGATGACGAGCGGGACTCGAGTAGTCCCTTTTTTCTACTGCTTTCTTTCTTTACTTGCTTTGTTTAGACAAAATGCATGTATTTGTCGGGAACAAATTTTGATTTGAAGCTGTATTTGCAAAAAGGCGCCCGTGGGGCAGGAACTGTACTTCGCATATTTATTCTATGATCACCTTACATTATTTTCGGCAAATAAGCAAATAGGTTAATCAAAAATAAATAAAAAAGAGAAATGCATTAAAAATTGAACGGGTCAAAAATTAAGCATGTATGCACTAATTTTTAATTATTTGCCTTGTTGCACGAGCACGGGGCGGAAAGGGATATTGACATTGGTTGAATGAAATCGGGGGCGAGGCACGCGAGATTTCATAGGAGTGAAACAGGGCATGGTTTGGAAATGTTTCCAATTTTAAGGGCGGTGGATGCGAGTTGACCAAGTCAAGCTGCGAGAGAAGTCGGCCGGACTAGAAGCGAATTTCAGATTCTTTAAATTGCGGTTTCGGCTTTGCAATTGGTGAAAAGCTGCGCATTGCTTTGTTCATCGGCTGAATTCTTTTCCCTTTCTTAAGGTTTTCTTCACCTTCGACATGGCTCCCTTTCCCAAGTTATCGTCTCGGATGCAAGAGCGATATTTGGACAACTTTCGATCGTGGGTACGGAACCACACGAGGCGAGAACAAAGGTTTTTCGAAGGGTACATTACGGGATTAAATCTGTTTGGGCTTTGAAGGAGCTCATGCCGGATTGGGATCTTTTGAGAGCCGCGTCTCGGTTACAGGGCGTACGGAGGAACGTGTACGGCTTTTCGTACAACGAAATCACTCCTACGTTTGAAGATTTCCGGGCCATTGCGGGGAGGACTGAGACAGAACGGCTAGTTCTTCCGTATCTTTGGTGGCATGGCCCTTTGTTGAGAAGCTAGTGTCTTTGTTGGGTATCTCATTTGGAGAAGCATACGGGATCTTGTCTGAGGATACCGATTACGTTGACATTTCGGGGTTTGCTAGAAAGATTTGCCGGAGGCGAGGGGAGCGTCTTTTCGTGGGACGCGTTTGCTCTGTGCGCGATTGCTACTTTGTTCACATTCACGTCTGCGGGTGTGTGCCATCACGAGTGTGCTTGGACACAGTGAGGCGAGTGCCGGAGTGGGGAGACATCGTGCCATTGGTCTTGGGCGAGAACGTTCACAGGCGTAGGCCGGATGGCGGCCGGTAGCCGATACATGTGGGGAGGGAGTCCCGCTATGCGACCATGTGGTTGAGGAGAGGCTGCGAGATGATGCACGAGGTGCCAATGTCTGTGACGCTTGGTCTTTCTCGCGGCGTCCTCTGGTGATAGGGGGCAATCAGTGGCTGGAGCTCTGGATGGCCGGACTTTGCACGCGTCACTTGCGATGGTGGGTTCCCCATTGGAGATTCTGAGACTTGTAGGACCGCTCGGGGAGGGTGCATTGATCGTCGAGTGCCGGGGCTGTCTCGGACGTCTTTCTATATTCCATCATTGGTTACGCGGCGATGCAGTGGAGCAGAGATGCCTTGGCCCGATCGAGTTATGCCGCTACCTTTGAGGTGGGATCTTTGCGGATGGAAGATCCTTCGACGCTATTGCTGATCACCCGGTGGTGGCAATACACGTCCTTTCTGCCGGGGGTTCTCTTTCACCCGGAGAGAGAGGGCCTTTGTTACGTCGGCACGATATACGGCGAGTACGAAGAGTGTATGGGGGAGACACGAGATGGCTATCTTGTGGAGACGGAGTGAGTTGTTGGAGTGCGTCACACAGACGGCTCGACCTTGAGGAAGGACGAAGCGAGGGCTAACCACGGGAATCGTGCGCGATGCCATGGGCGATTATGTGGCAAGTGATGATCGGGAGGCCAATCAAAGCACTATGATGATGGCTCGAAGCGAGGCGGCTCGAGACGAGCTAGAGAAAGGAGCTGCGTTGACGGCCGCGGGCTTGACGGAGGCGTCGGGAAGAGTCCACGAGCCGGGTAGAAGGCCTACGGAATATTTCTGCGAAGGTGAAGAACACTCGCCGGGGAAAAGGGAAGGGGAAGAAGGATGAAGGACCTAGTACGGGAAACTAGGTTGACCTTCTTTGTCCGGAGTATCCACCCATTGTCATTGCTTGAGACACATTAATTGATTAATGTTTTATTGTAGTTTTGCTAGCGTGTAGCGAGTCAAGAGTTGGCCAGTGCTTGAACTCATCAAAGAATGTTTTAACCGTTATGAATTTGTAGGTTAAATGAAAAGAGTTTTTCGAAACACAAGCAATTGATGCTTATTGTATTTTTTTTTGTTTTTTAGACCGAACCAAAGATGGCCGCCTACGTTCCCCTTTTACAATTGGACTAAGGGGCTCGGGTCACCGTAGTTCGACCCTTTAGGTGAATTTGAGAAAAACAAAGACAAAAGAAGTGCGACCCTGTTTTTACGGATCATTAGCGGGAATGTATCCGGTTGGGTATTACTCTTTTAGCACTTTAATTTACTTGAGGGGACGATGTATGATGGGGAAGGAGAGGTTGAAGCTTCGTGCTCTTCCTCCAAACGAAGTATCTGCGGAGCTTGCTTCCGTTCACGGATTAACGAAAAGGGTTTCCGTCCAAAATCTGCTAAGCTTCAGTTTTGCTCCTACGGAGAAGATTCTTTGTACCACGAAACGGTCCCTATCCGGGTAGGCTCCCACTTTCCGAGGGATTGGTGCTGCGTAGGAGGCTTTTCCTTTAGCACCAAGTCGCCTTCTGCTGATGTCTCGGATCTTGACTTTCTTGTCGAATGCTCGTGCCATTACGCTATGGTAGGTCTCGGGAGTGTGTTCCATGGCTTTCAATCTGCGCTCGTCGAGTAGAGCAAGAGTTCGTCGTGACGGCTCCGTAGCCATTCGACTTCATTGATCCCGTTTTCCAAGAGGACTCGGAGGATGGAATTTCCAATTCCACGGGTAACTTGTCGCTTCCATCAAGGCCGTAGGTAAGTGCGAACGGAGTCTCCCCTGTGGCGGTTCGGACCGATGTTCGGTATCCCTAGAGGAGCTAGATGTAGCTTTTCGGGCCGATCCCGGAGCCTGCGAGTGAGGTCAATCTTTACGATTATCATGGCGAGAGTCTTGTTAGGCTGCCTCTCTTGCACCATTGGTTTCAAGTGTCCGTGGCAAGGAGAAGACTCGTGAGCGTGTGACTACGGGTCGGCCGCAGTTGGTCACAATCTCCTTCGAGTTTCGAGTCCCATTTGTCTGGATATGATCTCGTTGGGCACTCCGTATCGGCACATGATGTTATACTCGGATGAACTCGGCCACCTTCTTAGAATTCGGTACCTTGTATGCGATCGGCTTCTACCCATTTGCGGTGAAGTAGTCGGCTGCGACCTAAAATGAACTCGTGACCGTTGCTCACACTGGAGGAGTGATCTTGCGCGATGACGTCGATTCCCCATTAATGGCCGAAAGGCCAAGTGGCGTAGTCATGCAATAGAGTTCGGTGAGGAGGGATGTGATTGAGGTTGGAGAACCAGATTGACATTTGTCGCGGCCTTCGGACGGCTTGGATGCACCTGCATTTCCATTGATATCCAATAGTATCCCATACGTGAGGGAATGATGCAGTGTCAATGCTTTCGGGCGTTCATGTGCGGACCGCGAGTTCCGTTGTGAACTTACGTTCATTAGCTCGCCGGCTTTTTCTTTGTTTACACACCGAAGGAGCTGGCCCTTAGTGGCGCTTCTTGTACAACATACCCCCTGCAGGAATGACGAAATGGGATAGCCGGGCGTTTTAATGCCATCATGTTTTGGCTTTGATCCCTTCTTTGTATTTTCCATCTTCACTTGTGGAAGGAAGCTTCTCCGCTTTGGAGGTGCCGGTAAATTTGATTGTACCGGTGGTTCGTCGATCGTTTCTTTTTTCTTTTTTCGATCTCACAAAGCAATAGGCGGGTGTTTCCCCGTCTGCCTATTACTTTGAGGGTTTTCTACCGCTTTCCCTTCGGGAATTTCGACAAGAGAGGCGAGGTTGCGGGGGCATCTCGCGAAGCGGTTCTGTCTCTTGGCAAATAGTGAAAAAGAGATGTCCTTGAACCGAGCAATGATAGGTTCCTCCGTGTACGCGTGGTGCTTCAGAGAGGCCGAGAATCTACCGTCTTCCCATTTGTTGGATACTTGATTTGATGATCAATGTTTAGTCTCCACGTATACCCATGTTATTTTACCCCTACGTGATGACCTATGTAGGAGTTATTTGTTCTATAATGTCTAAAAATGAGCACGGGCATTACTTCCTTGGTTTGAACAAGAGTGGATAGCACCCTGTTTCCCGGGTTCCATGGTATGGAATGATTATGTAAGACTTATGTGGATATAGTTGGTGACATAAGTGCTTACTTGTTCAATAGTTGATGGTGTACAAAGTGTTCAAATACTTGTTGCACATTTTCTTTGGTTGAGCATGAGTAATTAACACCTTTGTCATTTCATTGTTGTTATTCAATAGTGTTGAAACATATGCGTACACTTTATTGTGATTGATTTAACATGAGTTATAGTTCCATGTTATGTATATTGATGTCCCATAGGAGTGGACTTATGTTCATGTATCCGTTATGTGCTTGACTATGATGATATCGGTGATGATTGTGGGGGTATATGGAATACTACCACTTATGAGAAAAGTATTTCATAAGGTGGTTAGATTGCCTTATACCTGTGACCTCTCCCCCTTCGTGGCTACGGTGCAGGGGGTGCGCTGCCTCTTACGGCATATAGCATGTGTGCGGTCACGGTACGTATATGCGATAACTTATATGGAGTCTTTCCGTTAAGAGATCATATAAGACGTGAATAAGCACTAGCTTGATTCACGAGAGCGGAGTATCCCTCCCACCGTTGTCAGACTTCACACATGATTCGAGATGTGGAAAGGTAAAGGGAAAGGTATCATTGGCAATGTGTTTACTATTTCCCTATGTGTTATTGTGCAACCCGATTGTGTGTTGCATTGTATATGACTTATTGGTCGGAAAGGAAAAGGTAACGTAATGTGTTTCTTGTTTTCCAACGCTTGAGCAACTTTGCGTTTATGTAAGTTGCATATTGTATGGCATATTGTTGCATACATAATAACTTGCTGAGATTTTTATCTCACCCCTTCTCCCCTTTATTGTTTTAGATCCCGGCGGGACAGGTGGATTCCACCGGACCGGTGAGGTCGGGGAAGAGTTTGGACTCCTTTTGGGTTGTCGGGGTAAAGGAGTTCTTTTAGGGAAGTTTCGGGGATGGACTTTGGTTGTTATTCTTTTGGGAATTGTATTGTATATAATGTTTTACAACATGTTTTCAGCTATATCGTGTTGTAAGTAACTTAAACTTAGTTTGTTTATGGTCAAGGCTTGTGTATAGCCTTTCCGGTTGTATAATTTGTTCAACCAGGTCAGGTGTTTGATTTAAAACAAATGGTTATATATCGCCCTCCGTGTAGAGAGGGGTTATTTTGAAATGGTTTTTAAAAATGTGTTGTATACTTTTCAAGTTAAAGTAAAGAAACGTTTTTTGAAATGGTATATTTTGGGACCCTCCATCACCGGGATTATCCGCGGTTTATAGGTCCAGGGAGTTGGGAAGGCGCCCACAAGACACTTCCCTTGATTTTAAAATAGTGTACTCTTATAAATCGTATTAAAAAATCATACGAAAGAAGTGAAAATAGTATTTCATGAAAACCATATCGAATGGATGGTGGTTGAGTGAAATTCTCAATTTGATGATTTAATAGTTGAGAAATTGCTTCCCACTTGAAGATATTTTTCTTAAAATCACCTCAACATAAATGAATAGAAATGAATGTTGAGGTGTGTGCTATTCGTCTTTGTGTTGAAAAAGAGAATAGAACTTTGGAGAAAAATTGTCTAACATTTCTTGTGGCGAAAGCGAAATGTGATGAATCATGCTTTGAAATGCTTAATACAGCAGACAAAGTTGGTCAAACTTGTTTGAAATGTCAAACTTGTGTGAAAAGTTAAAAACGCTTTGAAAAGTCAAATTTGTTTAAAAAAGTCAATCTTGTTTGAAAAATGTTGAACATATACCTTGTGTCTTGAGAGACAACTGTGATGTCATCAAGAATATTATTCATGATGTTTAAACGGAAGGAGTGTTCAAGTGATTAATAATGAGATAGAATCTCGTTATATGGTCAAAATAGATACAAACAAAACTTATCAA